>BDDA01000336.1:3785-15213 GCA_001662385.1 Chlamydomonas asymmetrica | reverse complement strand
AGGGATGATGAGGGATGCAGGCAGGTGAGGTGCGTGTGGCGGCTCCACATGTTTCCTCCTGGCAACCGCCGCACGCACCTCACCTGCCTGCATCCCTCATCATCCCTTTCTGTCCATGTACACAGCAATGTTGTGCGCACGTGCTTGGTTCACAGCACACAAACCCGCCTGCTGGCTCCCGTGTTCAGGGGTTTCACAGATTACTCACGTTTACTACAACAGTGTTACAGCGCATCCCTGCTGGATCTCCTGCTGCCTGCTTTGTCGTCCGCGACGTGCTGCAATGGCCTGCGAGTGATCGTTGGTGCGCTTCCATTCCCCCGTTGCCTGTTCGCCCGGTTTCCTTGGTCCACCCCGGTTGGTTGCACTTTGCAGCATATGTAGGCAGTGGGCCAGCGGCCGATCCTGGAATGCGGCTTGCAAGTGCTTTCAGTCACAACAACCGGGCTCAACTGCCACTCACCGCGCTCATCACTCATCACAGCTGCAAACGGTTACATGCTTGGTTACCGGTCTCAAGCCTAGCAAAGCATGCAAAGATATATAACCAATTGAAGTGTGCAAGAGATGCCAGGATCCGGATGTGTGCACACGTGAGTTGCGGGTGTGTGAACATTGTGTGTTGTGTTGCGGTGGCAAAGCACTTCACAGGCACAGCTGCCACACCGCACATGCCATCCAAGCAAGAGCCTGCATTGCTGTTGGGTTGCATACAACAAAGCAATTATGCTTTGCAACGCGTTGGCACGGCCATCCCCATATCGCTTGCGGCAATAGTGCAATACCAACATAAATTATATCTGCCCAAACATGGAAGCACAAAAACTCACAACTAGGCAACGTTGTCAGGTGCATGCATGCACGTGAACACACACTGAGCAGATCGTGGCCGACAGTAGGGTGCGGTAATGCCTTTGCATCGCATGGGAACGACACCACTTGCTCTATGCGCCAGCACAGTTGCGAGACCAGCACTACACCCTCTAGCCATACAGCTTGCTGGCACACCCCACAGCGGCGCGTGGCGTAGCTGCAGCGGGCACCAGGGTCCTGCACAGGGCTCCTGGCCGCAGCCGGGCGCGTTGCACAGGCGCAGCACCGCCAAAGGCACGGCCTGGCAGCACCGCCACAGCAGCAGAGGCAGCGCCGCGAGGGGAGAAGTGCGACCGATCTGCGAGCAGGGCATCAGGGGCAGGGGGGTAGGCGAAGGCGCGACCTCGCCTGCCGCGGTGGCGGTGGAGTAGCTGGAGAAGGGACCAGGCGGCAAACAACTCCAACAAGTCGTCGTCGTCGTCAACATCGCTGTCGCCGTCGCTGTCCTCAAAGTCAAAGCTGCTGAGCAGATCATCGCTGCTGCCACCCAAGCGGTCTAACGCCTCCCACTCCCACAGCAGGCTCGCGTAGGAGCCGCTCACATCAGCTTCAGCATAGGTGGGCACCAGCAGCGTGTGCCCAGCCAGCGCTGGACCCAAGAGGTGCCGCGGCTCATGTGGCAGCTGCGAGGGCGGCTGCAGGCGCTGGCTCGGGACGGCACCGCTGCCGCTGCTGCTGCCGGAAGTGGTGCTGCCGTTGGCTCCTGCAATGCCAGGGTCGCAAGTAGCCCACTCGGTCGGTTGGCTGTAGGTCTCCATCAGCCTGCGCATGTGTGAACGCAGTGGAAGGTGTATACCAAGTTTTCGCACGGTGTGCTAACTGCTAAGTGCTTTCAGCCACGACAATCAGCCATGCGTCAAGATTTGCGGGGGCTGAGGGGTCAATGCAGGCTGGATCGTGGATTGTGGATTGTGCGGGAACAACAAGCCGCCGTGTACACTTTTGCAGCGAGGATTCGCAATTGCTCACTCCAAGATCATGACTACAATCGCCGGGCTGTCCAGCACCTCAACGCGGCCAGCCGCGCCGCCGAAAGGAGCAGCGGCGCCCGAAGTCGCGCCGCTCTCACGCACCGCCCGCACGTAGCTCCGTACCGCAGCCTCAGCAGCAGCAGTGCCGGCGGCAGCCGCGACCCGCCGTGCGTCCAGGAACGTGACAGGCGCAGCGGGCCGGCCGTCCGGCAGCTGCAGCAACGGCGCGTGCACCAGCAGGTACAGCGCTGCCGGCGGCAGCGTGGTCACTGCGTCGGGCTTCTGCTGCTGCCGTTGCTGTTGCTGCTGTTGCTGCTTCTGCTGCTTGCGCTTCTCCTTCTTGGTTGGGCCGGCACCAGGTGGCGTCTTCTTGCCACGGCTCGACTGCGCTAACTGCGGCGCAGGCGTTGCGGACGTGCTTGACTCAGCCCGCCCGCTCCCCTGCTGTTCCGTGCCTTCCTCAGCCTGCTGCTGCCAGGCCTTGTCCAGGCGTGCAGCAACACCAGCACATGCATCCGCAGCAGCAGCTGCAGACGGTCCCCGAGGCAGCTTGCAAGCCATGCGCACGAGCATCGACCTGCCGGCACGCCCCGAGACGTCCTTGAGCAGCTTGCCGACCACGAGCTTGCATTTGGCCCAGTTGCTGACTTCAAAGCCGCTGCAGGGGGGGCATGCATTGGCAAAATCACGGCGTCAACACACGTGAACGCATGGTGTGCATGGTAGATGCGCACAGCGTGAATCAAGGAAATATAGATGGCTCCTGTAGCAGGGAGGGAAGGCTGGAGGGTTACTCCCTCACAATGATGTACCGGCACTGCTAAAGTGACAAGACAAGATGATACATGTAACCTTGTAACCACCGGTATTATAATTGGCATCACTTAGGAGTTGGTCACGGTCCACCACACCGCACCCCTCACCTGCTGCTGTCCGTGCCAGGGACCGCATCCGCCCCACCAAACATTGCGGCCAGATGGCGCAACAGCAGCCCCTGGTGGGCCGGTGGCCACCCTACCAGGCTGGCCGCATTCAGCCGGGGCGCAAGAGTGACAGACTGGGCTGCTTGTGCCTGCGGCGCTTTGAAGATGCGCAGGCTGATAATCCTGCTGCAGTCGTGGCCTGGATTGCTGGCGTCTTGAAGCGTGGGGATGATGCTGGCCCCGCACACAGGCCAGGGCAGGAGGAGCTGTGCAGCGGCACCGCCAGCACCATCAGCATTTTCAGCACTGCCAGCACCCGTGTCGCTGCATGCTGCCGATCCTCCACCGCTGCTGCTACCGCTGCCGGCCACCAGCAGCGTGACGCGTTGACACGGCACCGCTGAGCTGAACATGCCGGAGCTCGCCGTCTGCTGGTGAGATTCCTGAAGCTCCCCACTGCCCTCCATCTGCGGCAGCGCTTGCTGAGTAGGCGCCAGCGTCAGCGTATCGTGGGTGCCGTCATCCGCAGCGCCGCGCAGAGTTACGAGGGGCGAGGACGAGCTGCGGTCGCTGCCATCGCCCAACAGCTGCGGCAGTTCCACCTGCACATCATAGGCGAACGCGCTCTCCCTCACCACAACGGCGGCAGCGCTCTGCGGCGCAGCATGGTGACGATTCGACTGAGCGGTCTGGGCGACGGCGGAATAGCTGGCAGCAGTAATGCTGTAGGGCTGGCGCTCAAGGCTGTCTAGGCTGATGCCCTGAGACAGCGCGATAGGTTGTGGCCAGAGGTTTGATGCGCATAGTCCCACCAGCTGCACCTGAAGCGAGCTCCATATACCGCCGTGGCTGTTGCTGAAATTGCCGTGGGTGCGGCTTCCGCTGTCGGCTGAGGGGTTTGAGGTTGGCGCTGCAAAGACTGCTGGAAGCATGAACGCCACCTGGTGGTGCAAGCAGCGGTGAACGAATCAGCTTGCGTTGAGCTCTTGACACAGAACCTGCCACCACCACGTGGCCCTGCCCTGGGGAGGGCGGGCGAGTTGGCTTCAAATGGTTTAGGGTTGGAGGTTACAGATTCAGTGGTTTAGGGTTTGGGGTTGGGGATTACAGACTAAGTGGTGTGCGGCCTTACAGCTCGCTGCACGTGTGGTGTGCTCTTCAACACAAAATGCCTCATCAGCAGCAAGTTGCAAGCCGTGCAGCTAGCGCATGCAAGCCACGCAGCCCCACCTCAAACTCGGTGCAGTCCTGGTTCATCTGGCAGCGCAGGGCGTCAACAAGCTGCACCTCTGACCACGCGCTGGTCTCGGCGGCCTCAGCAACACCATGCTCGCCCAGCCGCATGTCAACGATGGTGCTGCTGTTGCCGCCGAGGCGGCCCATGCTGCCACCATCTCGCCCCAAACCTCTCCTGAGCTCCTGCTGGAGGCCCACTGCAGCGCGCCAGCCTAGCCAGCCTACAGCCTCTGCCAAATCGCCCTGTGAGGGTGGAGGAACCCACATGAACGCAGACAAGCATGCGCAGAAAATGCAGATGCATAGGTTGATGCATGCAGGACTAAGACCTGATGTTCTGGCAGCACAATGCACAGTACACACTGCAATGCCAACTGCATCATAATCTGTTTGTGCTCCGCCACTTGCAATCCCGCTACTGTGCTACTAATAGTCACCAACCGCTGTACGTGTGCCTGGTGGATTTTGTCAAGGCTTTCGATAAGGTTCAACGGCAGGTGCTTTGGCACCAGTGCAAGTGCCTGGGGCTAGAGGGGAAGATTTTACACGTTTTGAGGTGCATGTATGCTTCTGTGCGCATGCATGCGGGTTAAGGTTGATGGTCGGTTGGGCGATTTCTTTGACTGCCTCATGGGGGTGAAGCAAGGCGATCCTCTCAGCCCCCTGTTGTTGGGCATTTTCATTGAGTTGTTGCCTGACTACCTGGTCATGTATGAGGAAATTTTCACTGCTGGTGGACCAGCACAATGGCAGTTGTTTGGCGCGTGCCCGCACATTGACGGTGTTGTCCTCTTTTGCTTACTGTTTGCAGATGACCTCATGCTGTTCTCCTGCAGTCCTGTCCGGTTGCGGTTCATGCTGGGTATGCTGCATGGCTTTTGCAAATTGTTTAAGCTTGAGGTCAGCATTCCTAAGACAGAAATCATCATCTTCCATCGCAAATCCGATATGAATCTGTATTCCAACACCGGTTTCCCGTTCGCTTATGACGGACACCCCATTGCCGTTAAGGATGTAGTGCGTTACCTGGGCATGTTGTTCCACAAGCATGGTGGCAATGAGTGCTTGTCTGCTGCGGTACTGAATGCAGCGAACCGTGCCCGCTTTGCTGCGCAACGACTGATCCGCCAGCGGCACATTCTCACACCCGATTTGGAGCTTCGCATGTTTGCGGCCCTCGTTCTGCCTGCACTCTCGTATGGCTGCCAGGTATGGGGCGCAGATTACCTGAAGCTGCCTGCGTCGTTGCCAAACGGCAGGAATTGTAATTTCATGCCGAATAACCCCTTTGAGAACGTGCAAATCGAGTTCCTTCGCTTTGTAGTTGGATGTGGGAAGTTTGTGCTAGTGTGGTACTTAGTGCAAGAATTTGGTGTGGCGCCAATCCAGGTGCATTTTGCCAAGTGCGTTGCACGCTTTTGGAACGCATTACGGGACATAGCAGATCGCCATGTAGCAGGTGCTGCAGCTCGTGCTGATCTCATGCTTGCACTCAAGAGAGGAAAAGGCACGTGGTCGTATAAGGTCTGCAGGTTTCTGGCCGGTGTGGGTGTTCTGGATCACCGGTATCAACCGTTCTTTGCGCAATCCCGTGCATCCCTCCCGGCAGCAGGAGGGCGTGATGCTGCATTTCAACACTTATGGTCATGGCGACTGGATCCTGACATGATTGCTGAGAAGTTGCGTACCTTTTGGATTCAACGGGTGGTTACAGCTGTCGGCACGGAGTCTCCCCGCACCGTGATTCTCTATCCTCGCATTTCAGCATACGTCCATTGGACGGGGTTATCTCCTGTTCGATGGTATTGCACCCAAATGAACACTCCCATGACCAGGTACAAGCGGCGGTTGCTTTTCCTGTTCCGTCTGGGTGGCTGGACCAGCTTGCAAGTGCATGCTGGCCGTTTGGTACCTCGGGCTGAGCAGGTTGCTAGGTCAGCACGCACATGCTCGCGCTGCTCTGGACAATGCGTGGAGGATGAGCAACATGTTGTGTTTGAGTGCACTCACTTTGCTGCCTTGTGCGCGCGGTCTCCCACGTTGTTTCCTGCTGCTGCCCCCATTCACAGTGCATCCACCTCCATGCAGGACTTTGTGAACTCTGTAGATGTGTCAGCTTTGGCTGATTTCCTGTCGGCAATGCATGAGCTGGTCAGTCCACTGACCTAACTTGCCTGGTGCCTCTCTTGCTGCCATATCCTGGTCTAAGCCTCTGGCTATACTGGTCCGGGTGATGTAATCTCTCTCTCTCTCTCTCCCAACCCCTCCAGATGACCTGTGGGCCACCGGATGTAAATTCGGTCAATCATTCATGTGCTGGCGGCTGCACAACGCAATGCAGTTGTTGATCGCACACACAGACGGGCCCCTACGATGCACGCCCTTGATGAGCGTCATCGTATTAACCCTGCACCCTGGCCGCATGCGCCTCTCACCTCATCCCTGCGAGGTGTGATCAGCAGCCTCACCAACGGCGTTCCCCAGGAAACACTGCGCAACGCCATCGCAGCTTCTGCGGTGGACGTAAGGCGCCCTGAAAGCACCATGAGCTGCTCTGGTGGGGGCGTGCCTGAACCTGCGCTCGGCGTCGAGCCTACCGCCTGTTGCTCGCCCTGAGCTGGGCCCGCCGTTGGCATGATGCCCAGCACTTCCCCGGCCACCTGCCGCACGGCGGACTGCCATGCAGACTCGAACGGTGGCGGCACCAGGCCATGCTGCAGCAGCGCTGCTACGGACTCAAGGGCATCAACAGCAGCAGGTGTGGCCGATGCGTCCGCCGCCAGCGGGCGAGCAGCGTGGCTGCTGAGCTGCTGCCAATTCGGCAGGCCGCTGCGCACGGCCAGGCGGCAGTCAGCGACGGCGTTGAGCAGCAGGCGGGCCAATGTGATGGGCGTGGCGGTGCAGAGGCCGCTACGGTCCTGACCATACGCCTGAGAGCGAGCACAACGGCACATCAATGCATATGCTGTCACGCGTGTGGATGGTAAAGTGAAGGTCGCTTAAGCTTCCAGCTTTATGAGCATGGATGACGATGGTGTAGCAGCTAGCGACAACAGATGGCTGGTGGCCTGGCGCTGATGCAACTCAGTGCACACACACAACCCCTCGGGAATTGCACTGCATAGCCCTATGGGCTCTCCCTCTGACACACGGCACCATGGTGTGATCTCTGGACTATCAGCTTCAGGTAGCAGGCAGCAGGCAGCAGGCAGGCTCAATGAATGCACTCACGGTGAGGAGCTTTGCGTCGGTGTACCCAGCGTGTACGCAGCACCGCTGCACCAGCGCGGCCACTGCGCTCTCCAGGGTCGCAGCCTCAGCAATGTTCAACCACGAAGGGCTGGAGAAATGAGCGGGGCTGTGGGGGTGCGTAGTTGCGAAGTCCGTTGCGGAAATGTTGCCGTCGGAGCCGAACCCAACCTGCGCGTTGTCGCTTTCAGGGCGGATCAAAGTGACGCAGAGGGCGACGCAGGGCGTGCCGCTGCGGGGCCACTGTCTGCGGGGCGGTCAGGGCCGGCGCGGGCTGACGCTCCAGAAGTGTACGGTGCCCACTGCAGCGTTCTCGGCCGAGACGGCACAAAGTGTTGCGTGATGCTGTGGGTCTCCATGAGCTTATGCATCTCAACCTCTGAGAGCGCCGGCGGAGTGGGGTCCCCCAGGTGCAGGGGTGTCAGCAGCTGCAGCCCCAGCAGAGTGGGGTAAAGCGTGGGTGCGATCCCCAGATTCAGGGCCAGGTGTTCACGCACGCTGCCAGCGGTCGTCGGCCATAGCATGCTCTGCGTGAGCAGGCGCGCCGTTGGGGCGCGGCGCAGCAGAGGCCCCGCTGCCACCAGCACGTTCAGCAGACCAACGTGGTCCGCCACGTTTGAGGTGTCGATCACGTCAAAGCCTCCCGCTCCTGCACCAGCCGCCAGCAGCTGTCCCCCCGTGCATAGATCGAGCGCATCGCCTCCCCACAGAGTCACGCTGACGAGTGGCGGCGGCGCCGTTGGAGACACGTCAGCAGCTTGGGCCGTGCAACTGCTGCCGCAGTACGCCTGCAGGGCTGCCACCCAACCCCTCAGCCTGGTTAGGCAGGCGGTCTGAAGCGGTCCCACAACAGGGGTGGTGTCGTCATGGCTGGAGAATCCAGCTGCAGCGGGTGACGGGGCCTTGCTGAGCTCCTCAGGCATCAAAGGCATGAAGCAGTAGTACGGCAGTAGCGAAGGGTGTGCCGTCCAGCGATCTGAGGCAAGTTGCACGCAACACAAACAATGAGGGCATGTCAGTCGTTGTCCATGCAATAACTGCCGACGCAATACACGCATGTCCATTCGCTCCATCAGCCCGTATTATTGTATCAACACCACGCACGAAGTATGGCAAGCAGCCTAAGCGGCGGGACTGTTGCGTTGGCACACCTTTGCCTGGCTCCAGCATGGTGACGTTGAAGGCAGGTGGTCCGTGGGTGCGCTTGCCTCCCTCCACTGCTCCGCTACCGGTGTGGGCTGCCTGGGCTCGCTTGGACGCCTTGCTGCTGGTGCCGCCACCGTACGAGCCGTTTGTCCGCCTGCGCGGCTGCTGCTCCCCGCCCCCACCACCCCGGGCCTTATTAGGAGGTCCCCCCGCCGAGTGATCAGTCTGCTGCATGCCGAACGTGCCCGTCTCCAAGTAGGTTTGGATCTCACGCCGTGCCAGCTGCACCACTGAGGGCGGTAGCTGGCTGCCCATCGGCGTGAGGGATGCTGCGGCAACGACTGCAGAGCCTTTAAGCAGATCACTCACATCGGTGCTTGAGCGCGACGTGCTCACATATTTATCAATTTCCTCGAGCCTGGTGGTCGTGACCTCCTGTGCGAGCGTGGGGCGGCTGCGCATCGCCTCTACCATGTCCAGCCAATGTAGCCACACCGCACGCACCGCCTGAGCACCCTCCTTGGACCCAAACCCAAGCTGGAAACTCGGGCGTTCATACATGACGCCGGCATGGGGGCCAGAAGCCTGCACGCTGCTGGGCTGCCGGTGCTGTGTGGGCGGCTGCAGGCTCAGCAAGCGCTGGACGCAGGCGGCAAAACGATCGAGCGTGGTTTGCGGCCAGTCCTTGTTGAACCACACATCCCACAGGAACAGCATGTCCTGCAGCAGGCAAACCAGCAGGGTTCTCATTCAAATGTTCGAATGCAAATCCTCCAAATGCAATCAGAAAATAACACGTACGGTACAAACATCGCATATGTTTGTAGGATGCAGTCTTAAAGATGGCGGCCAGCGCCCCTGCAATGTACAGTGTACTTGATTTGTGGGAACATTCACAGGCTTGGGCGCAGTTGCCCACACGGGGGCAGCACGAGGCAGGGCAAACCTGACCGCCTGCAAAACGGAGGACAGGTGAGGGACAAAGACAAGGGCAAGGACAAAGGTATGCATTTCCGCACGATGCAGGCATCTGCACATGCATCTCACATGCATCTCCACATGCAACGCCGCATGCGGGAAGTGAACGGCCTGTACGCGCTCCTGCCTGACTGGCCCTCGTCGCCTTTCTGCTCAGCCCTTGACCGCCAGCTTGCCGTAACTGTCCCTATGCTCGCCTTATTGCGGTTGCATCGGGCCTTTAGGCCGCACGCCCCGTATGGGACAGCAGTCAACTATGTGTGAAGCGCACCCCATGGGGCGCCCACGTTTGGTTGGTAATCACTGGCATGCATTGCTTTCCAGTTGTAGGGGGTAGGCGGTTTCGCCAGGGCTTTTGGGTTACGGGTACCTAACCAGGTGCCTAGCATGGGCCATGAAAGGTAATCAGGGCCCTCCTTGCCACAGAGGTGTCATGACCCTCTCGGGCGGTTCCTGCCGCGCTCCCTCCGGTTTCATTGTGCGTCTTTCACCCGACATGCACTTGCTCTCTGTCTCCTGCCCCGGCTGGCCAGCCTCACTCACCCCTGCTTGCGCTGCATGCGTGTTGCGTCAGCGTGCTCGGCTGCGCCCCTGCTGGTCATGCATCCATGCATACCCTGCTGGGCCTGCTGGGCTTTCCGGCTTCCAGTGCAGCCGTGCGTGGCTGCCTTGCTGCTAGACTGGCACGGCGTGCCTTGTGCCGGCGGTTTGTGCACGGGTGCTGATGCGGAGGGCCGTAACTTCCAGGGGGCTGCTGTCTGCCGTCCCAAGCTCGGGGACTGATGTGCAGCTTTGAACGGGTGGCAAAACTGGCACACCTACGTGAGATGCGAAGGGAGAGATTCACATCACACTTTGGGTGGGTCAACCAAATTGGTCTCCACTCGTTGGACCCTATCCAACTCCTCCGAGCTCCGCCCATGAAATGCCTGGGCCAAGGCGCGATGACACCAGCCCGGCTGCTTGACACTGTCTGCATAGTCTACCCCCATCCGCCCATTGGGCGCCGAAACGCATGGTCAACGTCTCTGCCTGGGGCTAAACATGGTGTGTTTGATACGTTCACAAACTTTATGCGATATTCTGCTGTTTAGCGCTACGTAGACCCATCGTAGGGCCTCCGTCATTATCACAACTTGCAACTGCTTGGCTTAGGACTTCGCCTTCCGGGAAAATACAGTAGTCGCGCAAGTTAGTACGCCGCACCAAACTCGCTCAAGCTATGGCTGCCGCTCTATGACTTTCCCTCGCTCGCGTCCTATTTCGGAGATTTGTCTCAGGGCGGGCGGCGCGGGACATACAAGGGTTGCCCTATCTAGGAAGAAGAGGCCGACTTGAAGCCCCGGCGCGCAGCTATCGAAGACTTCGCGAGGAAGGCTTAGATTGCGGCCTTTATAGCAGGCGAATGTCAGGGGGATTGACAATACCGGTCTGTAGGAACGCTTCAATGCTCTCAACGGTTTTGGGTGTATGTGTGGGCAGTGTGTGTGGGGGGGTGGAGGGGTCCGCGAAATCCATAGTGTTGTGACTCACTGCAGGTTTACAGCAGACACACATAAATCACCTCTGAATTGCCGGGATCGAGTGAGGAAGCGAGGTACAGCAGCAAAGCGTCGCGAGCCAAGACCGACGACTTGCAGTCATTCAGGTGAAAGCATAGCGGCTTCACCAGAGGAACAGAAGGTGATGCAGCTGAAACGGTGGCCAGGACATTTCGGGTATCCCCACAGCCCAGCTGAAGGACCTGCGTTGAGCAGGCAAGAACCGCATGTTTGTTGGTTGCATTGAACCGGCTCAAGCTCAAAGTCAGGTCGACACTTCAACACTCACCTGCAGGGCTTCACCGAGCTGCAATCGCTGTGCCGTTGTTTCCGCAATCCTGCTCCAGTCCAGTAGGCTGTGTGCACCTGTGTTGCCAAACGGGCAGTACAACGATGCCTGCTCCAACAGCACGCGCCTGGCAAGTGGCTGCCCGTCGTCCTGCACAGCTTGGCGTGGGCTACGCAGCCCGCCGGCCTCATTCGAGGAGGCAGAGCCCATGACGGCAGCGCA
>BDDA01000335.1:107920-119386 GCA_001662385.1 Chlamydomonas asymmetrica | reverse complement strand
AGAAGTGAGGTCGGGGGAGGGGGGTCGGGGGGGTGGGGGTTGCCCATACACGGGCATCACTCGCCATGCAGCGCGCGGGCAGCACTTCGTGGTGAGGGTGCTTGGCAGTGCGTTATTCTGCAGTCTCATTGACTGCCGGTGCCGATGTACATCAAAAGGGGGAAACCTCATACGCTACAAGGGTGGTGGCCTGCTGTAATCCCGCCCCCGTGTCGTATTGTCCTCCCCCTCTCCCCCTTCTGTGCGCACGCCGCATTGCTGCACACAGCTGCGTGTGCAGCAACTTCCATACCAGCACCATGACCAGCACCAGCTGCTGCACTCCCTTCCCATGCTTCATGAAATAATGGATGATTAATGAGATCAACCGTGTTGGATCTCATGCCATAGCCCCACCTGGATCTTCTTGTCCTCGCGCTTCTTTAGGTACTCCTGCCGGCTGTACTCGCGCAGTACAGGCACCAGCGCCGTCTTCTGCTCCTCGCTGTCAAACCTGTGCGGTGCGGTGCAACAATCCAACAACGCAACAACGCAAAGGCACGCAGCGCGACTCAGTACGAAGTTCGGTGCATCGCGTTCTGGGGTGTGCGCTGATTTATTGTCCTGCATGGGCTGCGGTGGATGGCGCAGTGCGCTCGCGTGAGTGCTTGCAGTGCGCTGGGACAGAGGCATACACGCGGCGTGGGCAGGAGGCATGCATGCCACTGGTGCTCATCCACGGAGGCCAGTTGAGAGCACTCACGAGGCTGCTGTGCCTTTTGCCAGTTGCCTGGCAATGCCTCGAAGTGCAGGGCTTCCACCATCCCGTCGATCAATGCCACATTGCTGCGACCCCACCCTATCCCTATCCCTATCAACACCGCACCTGACCACCTCTAGTGTGGGTATGGATTTCGCGCCCTGCTGTGCGAATGCGCAATCAATCCACGCAGCACGCTTGCGATCAACGGTCTACATGGCACGCGCACGCCCACAATGCGGAAGCACAGCCGTGAGTGCCTGCCGGCGCCCATAGGGCGATGCAGCGTGATCCGTGCAGTGAGCATACGCGTATGCGTAAGGATAGAGACCGCACAGTCTGACGATGGCGAGCATTGTGCGTGCGTGTGGCGGCGCACAGCCGTGTGCATCAGAAAGAGGAGCCCGTGGGCTCATGCAGTGCACGTGCATCCTGTGTGTTTAGAAAGGTTTGGTTCCCGTGGGGCCATGCAGTGTGCATGCGTATGAGGATAGAAACCCGTGTGTGCGTGTGCGTGCGTGTGCATGCAGGCGCGTGCTTACGCGCGCCGCTCCTGCTCCTCGCGCTCCGCCTTGCTGAGCTTGTCGCCCCCCGCGGACTTCTTGGTGCGCGTCTCATCGCGCTCCCGCAGCCGCGCCTCAAACTCCGCCTTCTCCTGCGCACCGCAAGCGAATACAGTAAACGTGAAGTACAAGCAAAGAATGCATCCATGAAGTACAAATGACTTATGAATCAATACACATGAAGCATGAACATGTGAGGGGGCCTACGCGCCAACAGAGTGACACGCGCAGGGTTGCTGTGCATGGCTGGAGGGTTGCAGCGGTAAACGCGACCCTGTTTTGTTTCAGAGGGGCGGGACGCCCAACGTGCGAAATGTGCATTTTGGGGGCTGAAAATGGGCAGGTTCCCCCCATATTCCCGGGCTGGACATAAGTTAAGCTGCATGTACCTGACATGGGCTCTCTATCGAGATGTCCACCAGCCCGGGAATATGGGGGAACCCTTCCAATACCAGGCCTGAAGTTGCACCCATGGTGACGATCCGGTAAATGCACACCACTTCAAACCCTCATAACTTTGCATGCAGGAGGTGTGACCCTGCAGTACCAGCAGTTGGGACACAAAACACCGTTAGCCGCCAGCCATGCAAACCAAATTTCGTGTCTGATTGTGGTGTCAATTGAGGTCGTGTGCTGTCCAATCGTATCGTTGGTGTACGGCAAGCAATAATTCGCTGTGAGCCTGTGACGCGGGACCGCATCATACGCGCGGAAGCGTCACAGGGTGTTGGCAAGCAATCCGTCACAACACCGTTGGTTGATTTGTGCTTGATGTGCATCCCTACGCTTGTCACTGCTATGTGCATCTAGTTCACAGGTGGTTGCATTGTGAGCGGAGGAGGGCCTCGGCGCTCGCACCGAGGCGCAGCACGGTCTCGGACATGGTCCGGAAGCGCCACGTAAGACTGGCCGCGAGCTTGCACACATGCTATCACATGTGAAACAAATGCACATGACGGGTGTTATTGGGCAAGCTTCCTGGCGGCAAGCTTTTCGTTTCTCTGGCGGGTTCGACAGCCGAGACCGCCTGGGCTACAATTCCAGCAGCAGTCTTGAACAGCACAGTTGTGTGTGTTTATGTTTTAGTGGTTAATACAAAGGGTTTGTGCTCATTACCACTCCGGCAGGTGGGCTGCTAGCATGGCTGTGTCCATTCCCCTGGTACCTCGTGCCTGCGTGTCTGGACAGAGCCGGAGGCTCTGCGCTTGCACAACAATAAGCTTGTCCCTGATATGCATGAATTCGGCTTTGCTCATTGTCTCCTGGAGCAGGCCATGTGTGCTGAAAACTCACTCTCCAGCGTATCGTTGCCGAACGGAAGCATTGCTCCAGACAACACAGCAAGCCTAAATACCAGCGCCTTGAGCTTCCAGAATCGTTTGTTTGCATATCAGTGATATGCCTGCAAAGTTGCAAGGTCTGGGGAGAACGTCACGGCTATCTGACTTTTGCTCTGGGGCCCTCAAAAATCTAAGTCAAGTGCAGATTGCCGATTGGGGGCGTCGCGAAGCCCTCGGGGACGGGCTGAGTACTCGAAAACGATCTATCAATAGTGAAAAAAAAGTTCGGGCCTTCAACAGGCGCGAATTTGTCTGCGGGGCGCGAAATCACATCAGGGCCAATTTTAGGAGGCCCCGTGACTGGGCTGGTCTGGGCTCCAGCCCCTTTGTGTGGGCCACAAATGCCACCAGAGGAGTATTGCTGCCAGACGGCGTACAAGGCCCCAGCACGATCATATGGAGGGCCCCAGAATTCCGAAGCAGGTACATGTGCTGCTGGGGTGTGCGTTGCTGTGTGCGCTGGTATGCTCTGCCATGCGAGCATGCCGCGGCCTGCCGGCGGGAGTGCCACGCATGCTTGACCCTTACTAGACCCCCCGCTGCGTATCATGTGCGCTTATCAGGCATGTTTATCAGGCACGATCACACGAGCAGGCATAGCGTTGGATAGTGGCAAACTGCCAAAGCTGACAACGATACCAGAGAAATGCATGCTGCACCAATGCCATGCGTAGCTTATCCCGCCAAAGAATGCGGACGTACTTGTGTTGAACGTATGAAGCGGGAACTGCACATGTGCTCTGTTGCTGTGTTATGCACATGCCCCAGCGTCGCTGTGCGCGCAAAGACGCATGCGCGCGGACTTCGTGCATCTACTGCGTCGTCGAGCAGTGTGCCTGCGTTGTGTCGCTGCACGCCTGCACCCCACCTGCAGGTCTACCACGCATGCTGTGTTGCATGTGTCATGCACATGTCCCAACCACATGCCTGTGCGGACTTTCGCTGACGTCGTGCGTTACCGCGTTGCGCCGCTGCCTGCTGTCACGCCCCACCTGCAGGTCTCTCAGCCGCTCCTCCTCCCTGCGCCGCTCCTCAGCCGCCTCCGCGCTCGCCTGCCCCTCGCCAGCCTCCTGGTCCTCCTCCCAGCGCTTCCGCTGCCGCTTAGCTTGGTGCACCTGCGTGTCGTCGTCATCAACATTCCCGCCCTCGGCATCCTTGAACGTTACGCCCTTCTTGCGCAAGTGGCGTTCTCGTTCTGCGTCACGGCCTTGCTGCTGGCTGTCGTGTTCCGTGGGGCCGCCTCTCCCGCTGTTAACGCCTGCGGTGGACGCGGGCCCTGGCGCGGCGTGTCGATCTGGGCCTGCGCTGGCCGCGGCCTGGGCTGCCTTAGCTGCAGCTTCAGCTGCTTTTGAGGCCTGCTCCGACTTTTCTTTCTGCTGCTGCTGCTGCAGCTCAAGCTCGTCGCCTTCCATCAAGTCGTACGCTGCGCTGCGGCGCAAAAAGTCGCGGGCCGCGCGATGCTGCTGCTGGTACGCAGAGGGGCCCGTCGCGCCACGAGGCACACGCGTAAGCAATTGCCCAGCAAAAGCCTTCACCTGAGGGTTGTCTGGCAGCCCGCCCTCCTTGCGCAGCGACTTGAACAGCGAATCCGCGACGGTGTGCTTTTTCGCCATCGCAACCAGGTACGTGGCGACATTTGAGTCCGCGTATCCCAGCAGTGAGTGCAGCTGCTCCTGCACCCATGTTTTGACTGCCTTATCGCCATCTGCCATCCTGAGCGTTCGGGGAAAGCATGAACGGCCTGAGCCAGGCCGTTAACGCGCCAGCGCGCGTCGCCGCTCACCGCTGTCAATCGCTGCCGATGCTATAAGCAACAAGTTGCAGCAGTTTATAATCTGTTTTGACTCGCGGACTTGTGGCGCAGCCGCTCGCGACGCCTGCGCTCCCGAAGGGCGCGGCGCAGGCGTGCTGAATTCAAGCGCCAACGGCAGTCTGTTGTTCACAGCGTGACACACTGTAAACAGGACGGCTTATGGGGGCTGCACACTGTGCCGGTGTATGTATTCAAGAATATTGTTGAAGAGGGCTGCAGGCTGGCGCGGGTTATGTTGCGAGGTGTAGGCGCCTCAAAACCGTGTGCAGCGTAAAGACTTGGAGTTGAAGGTAGGAAAATAGAGCAAGATAAGGGACAGAAATGGGCACGCCACATACATTTGCCTGTGCTGCATCGATGCATCTACGCTACATCTATGCAGGGTGAAAACAGGAGATGCAGACGGGGCACACGCATTCAGCAGCGCTGTGTCCAGGACTGCCCCATTACTGGAAGGTGAGCGGCCGAGCCCTCAGCCCCGACCCCCACGTCATGCGAAACTGACCGCCATGCGTCACATGGACGGCTACTATGCCATCCGCTTTGACCGTATTGAGGTTGGTCTCTGCCCGACTTTGCATGCACGTGCGTGCATGTGAGCTCAAAACTTGTGCGTGTGCCTCAGGTGCACTGCGCCAATGCATGTAGGCATCACATGGCCCATTCGCTGCAGGCTGTGTGCTTGCGAGGTGATCGCTATCCATACCTTCCCTCACCTACTACCGCCGCATTCACAGTCGCCTGCGTGCATGCTTGGGCTCGCTTTACACACGCCGCGTGCGTGGCACTCAAGAAACCTCCACGCATGGTGAAGCCACAGAGTGCATCGTCCATTAATCAGTGTACCGTGACGTTGGTTGCATCATCGTCAGCATATGGAAGTCACCGAGCCAGGCGAATGAATGCAAGTGGGCGCGCGCGGGGGGGGGGGCAGCCTGGTATACGTGGGTGGGTGGGGAAAATGCACAGGCGCGTTCCATGCCTTGGCCCCAAGACCGCAACACCGCATGTGCACACACATTTTTGCGCTTATAACCGCATGTGGCTGCAATCCACCTAGATAAACGTATTGGGCGCCAGGCAGGATGCATAAATCACATGAATCGAATTGGAAGCCTTGTCTGGTTTGAGCGCTGGTGCCTGGATTTGGCTGCATGATCACCTGATAACTCTTAATGGCATGATATGTTGACATGGCTTGATACGCTATGCATAAGAAGGCGAGATGTAGCTAAAGCCATCCCATCCCACCGCTCCCCACCCCACCATGCAGCAAAGGCTCTGTGGCAGCAGTGCCAAGCCGCTGCGGGTGCATTCGCACTGTTTAGTGCAGTCGCACTCGCCTCCCACATACACTTCCGCGACACGCTCTTGGCAGCCGTACTTTACACGCCAAAAACAACTAATGCACTCCGCGCTGAAAATCACCGCAGTACAGTACTCACATCGTAGGCGGGAGGGGGAGCGGTTGGTGGCTGTGGGTAGAGGCTTATGTGCATGTTGTATGCAGCAGCATGAATGACCAGGGCCGTGCTGAGCACTATGGTACAGCGCAGCACTAGCAGCACGCCTAACCGCTGATCGGGAAGTTGATGACGCCGCCACCCGCCCGGAACACATAATCGGCCAGATCTGTGCAGGCCGGGTCGCTCTTCACCACCCACAGGTTGCCGTCGTACGGCGTGGCAAGGCGCAGCGGGCACGTAAGGCCGGCAGCCACCAACGCCTTGTCGGTGTACTCCCCAAAGACGCTCCCGTCGGGCGAAGCGGCGTCCCGGGCAAGCAGCCGGTTGGTGATGACCTGCAGCGCGTTCACGATGAGGGCCGGCAGGGCTGCGCACACATCGTAGGTCTGGCCGTCGTAGCGATCCGTGAACTTGAAGTTTTCGAGGAAGCCGTTGGGTGTCTTGGTGCAGAACAAGGACACAGGGTTCATTACGGCGGGCTGCGCTGTGATGCTCCACTGGTTGCCATTGCTGCCGGGGGCCGCGGCGCTTTTGATGCTGAGCTTCAGGTCGACCCACATGCCCCCGCTGACAATCACGCCTGTCGTGGAACGAACGGGTGGGTGTAGGCGGGGGATGAGCAGGAAAGCGATCGGAGGCCAAGGCTGAGAGCGGTGTGGTGAGAGATTGTTGGAAGGGGAGCAATAATCACCGGCCACACCTACCATTTGCTGTTGATCAGGATTGTGCGTGCGTGCATGCTTGTCTTAAGCGTTGTGTGTATCCCCGTCGGGGCCACTGCAGAGTGTGTGCGGTGGGGCCGTGCATGCGTGTGTGTGCACGTGCATCAGCACATGCATGCATGCGTCAGGAGCGAAAGACCACAACCGACCCTCAAGCAAAGCAGCAGCAGCAGCAGCAGCAGCAGCATTGCAAGAAACCATGGCATAAGTCCCTGCCCACCCGCACCCACCTGGCAGGTTCATGGCTGAGTAGGTGTCGTCCTGGCTGGTCCAGGCGCCGTTGTACGCCGCGATGCCCCAGCCGCCCAGGTTGCGGTCGTCGTAGGGGTCCGTCACAAACGCGAAGGGGCCAGCGCTGTCGAGCTTGAAGAAGGCGCGCAAGGTGTCGGGGCCGACGGCGGTGAAGGTGAAGTCGGTGCCCATGACCGTATCCAGCTGGTAGAACACTGCGAGAGAAAGAGAGAGAGAGAGAGACAGTTACATCACCCAGACTAGCGTAGCCAGAGGCTCAGACAGGCGAGCATGTGGGGGGTGGTTGACGGCGCATGACACACACACGCATGATTGCTTCTGGTCGGCCTCCTTTTGTCAGTTCGTCACGCGGGTGGCAGCACGGCACCAGGGCATGCACCCACCGGTGAAATGCGGGCTGATCGCGGCGGTCAGCAGGCTGTTGGGCACCCTGTCGGACGCCTTCTTGCCGTCATCCTGCAGGAGGTTGTCCACGGCGCACTTGCGGCCCGCCGCCGTGAGAAACGACGACACGTCTGGGTTGATGCCGGCGAGGTCTCGCGGGTAAGGGGCGCCATCGTAGCGGTCGCCGGTCACGTACGCAATCCTCATCGCATTATCGTAGTAGGGAGGCAACGGGGCGCCCAGGTGAGCGGTCCAGTAGGCTGCGAGACTCGCCAGTGACACCGGCTTGCCCACAGCGTGCCTGAAGCAGGAAATTGGCCAGCATACAAAAAAAGGGTGCCAAGCGCACTGCATCTACCAGTGTACATACAGCGTCATCGCATGCAGCTTCATTTGCGGTCGGGTGGGGCTTTGCGCTGCCGCGCATGCATGCATGCGTCCGTGATTGCGGTACGGCGGTGCGGCAGCGGCGCAACGACAGAATGCGTTGGCCTGCATGCGGTCCGGCCCTACATCGGATTCGGCTGGTCACTAACAAGCTGGCAAGTGCACCCATTTGCGGACTGCAGGGCAGCGTCTGCGTCAGAATCAGACGTGCGCCAACTGGGCTACTGCAGCGCTATGTTGCGGGCGCTTCAGCCGCGAGCATTTGCAGAAAATGGCCTGCAGTCGCAAGCGAAACACTCACGTGAAGTACAGCCAGGGCTCGTTGCCATCCTTGGCAGGGTCCACCGTCACCTGCGCCATGGCCTGGCCCACATGCCCAGGGGGGCACACGCCGTCCGCTATAGCAGGCTTGACCAGGTAAGGCCCCTTGGGCTTGCTGATGGGTGTGGACTGGAAGTTCATTGTTTTGATGGTGCCTTCCTGGTTGGTCTCGACACCCTGGTTGGCGTGATAGCTGTGCGCAATGTTTGTGGACAAGTCGATGACAGTCATCGTAACGTCGTTGCCTTCGGCCAACGGGCAGTTGATGACCGTGAAGGTGGCGGATATGAAGAACATATCAGGCTCGGAGGGTCCAGGATCATTATCGCCAGGAGTCTTGCGCAGGGCTCGTGCAGCAGGCAGCGCAGCTGCGGCCAGCAAGAGCACCGCCCCCAGCACCAACGTCACCGCTGGGACCGTCGCCCGGCGGTATGGCAAGTCCGGCTTGCTGGTAGAGCGCATCCTGGCGTTGCAATATGGACACAGCTGTGTCACCAAGCCCTCCTGCGCTTTATCAGTAAGACTTGTTTGCCAATGATGTCGCGAAAACGTGACACGTTTGTTGGTATGTGAGCACGCAGCAGCCCTGCCTGGCTTGAGTTTGTGACGTGATATCAACTAAGTGCTTATGCTTGGTATTTTACATTCTATCCTCGCGTTTTATCTTCGTTCTCCTCGTGAAATGAGCTGTTCTGTGCCTCCTTCTGTCAGACAGTTGGGGCTCGGCAGCTGCGGTGTACGTACATAAGCCGGTGGGCCAAAGGGCACTTGCAAGCCAGAAAGTCACTTGCAGCCAAGGCAGCCTACTTTGCTATGCCAGAACGAAACACATACATGTTTTACCTAGTCTATCTCGTGTTGCTGCTCCCGAGGCGTACAGAGCGACCGCTCAGACAATTGCTCGGACTAATAACCAGCCTTGCCGCTATGGCGACAACGAGGTTGACCAGTAGGAGTCCAGAGCCCCAATGTCGTTCTCAGTGCATTCCAAGACAGCCAAACGCGTTTCCAGAGCACCTAAGAGCATTGTCAGTGGACTGCCTTTCCTATAACGATGTTCCTGTTTGCTCCTGCCTCGCTCAGAAACTGCTGGTTCCCACTCAGGTAGTGCATACATGTCCTAGGACACGGTCCAACTGGCATCCACGTGTGGCTGCCCGTCCCAGGCGAAGGTCTGTCGTGCGTGTGTACACAAGTCCCCAAACCACAGCGCAAGGTAAGCACGGCGGCGGCTTTATCGCCAACCGTGATTCGGCGTCGTGAGCGTCGTGCACGTCAATGCCGCCAGCGCTGGCTGCGCTGGTAAGGGCCAATGTTGCAGTAACGCAGGGCAGCTGCAAACCAGCATTATTGTTTCACAGTGCAGTTGCAGGTGCAGCTGGGTTGCGCATGGGGCTGGCATGACGTTTTAAGCACATCTGGGACACGTAGGTGCGTGCGTGTGATGCTCATGCACACAGCAAGCTTCCTTGAAACGTCCAGCGCCATGCATGCGGCCGCAAGGAGCATGCATGCGGGTGCTGTATTTTTCGAGGCACACATCAAAATGGGGTGTGAGGTCACACACAAATACAGTACCTGCAGACGACACCGGCAAGATGAGTTGGAAAATCACACACACGTGCTATGGTGTGTGACCAAGTGCTGTGCACCCCTGGGCACATGAACACAATCTGGTGCCCTTGTGGGGCTTATGAGAGCAGGGCCACCCATGCCAGTATGCTCAATTGGGATAAGTACTGAAATGCTGCAGGCAGCGGTATTGCACAATCCAGCTGCATGCATGCAGCACAGATCACGTGTACGTCATGGTTCACTCGTACTGCGTTGGGTACCGCCAGTATCGCCTTTACCAGGCATGCGGGGCTGCTGAGAGCGCAACCACCCAACTTATTGTTCGGACGGGAATGGTTACAGTCTAGGACATCGCTGCCAGAGCAGGCGTGATAGGACATGACAAGCTTGACCCCCTGCATGCATTGATGGACGAATACAGGATGGGATCCATCCAGCCATAGTACTGACCTCCGGCATTTGCCATGCAGGCCACTGGCATTGAGTCCATGCGCAGATGTGTCTATGAAGATCATGAAAGTTTTAGTCGCATGCGAGCCATACTGATAAATTGTGCTGCTAAATCGTACTGCTACACCGTTGTGCAGCGCATGCAGGTAATATAGTGCGGAAGGCGCGTGTGTGGTTCATGATGTCTCAGCACATTGCTGCGAAGAACAGTGCTTGGAAATCAACACAGAGTCTGGTCTTGTGGACAAGCGGTCTGCTCGCTTACGCACAGCACGCTTGCTGCCCGTCGGATTGCATGAATTGAAAGAATGTGAAGCCCACTGGTGTGATGAGCATTTCCGCTCATGCCGAGGTTATAGACTCAGCGCATATGGACAAAACAATTCAGTCATCAACCAGCACAGCCAACCTGGCAGTTGGGATATGGGGGCCAAGAATGCGAAGGCGAGTGTCAGTTCAAGAATGCGAAGGCGGGTGTCAGTAGTTCAAGAGGTCAGCAGGGCCCCATCCTAGCCCTGAGGCAGCCGCAGCAGCGGCTGCGGCGAGCCGCGCCGAGCGCTATGGGCTTATGCCGCTACATGCAGCAACATGAATGCAGCAACATGAATGACCAGAGCCGGGATGACGTATGGTGCAGCGCAGCGTCCTAGCGGCCGATCGGGAGGTGTACGCCGCCGCCGCCCGACTGCAACACCCAATCGGCCTTGTCAATGCAGGCGGGCTCGCTCTTCACCACCCACAGGTTGCCGGCGTACGGCGTGGCGAGGCGCAGCGGGCACGTCAGGCCGGCACTGAACAGCGCGTTGTTTGTGAAAAGGCCAAAGGTGCTGCCGCCGGACCGCGCGGCGTCTGCGGCAAACAGCCTATTGGTGATGGCTTGCAGGGCGTTCACGAGCACGCGCGGCATGGAGGCACACACGTCATACGTCTTGCCGTCAAAGCCATCCGTGAACTTGAACATGTTGGCGACGCCGGGCACTGGCGCGGTGCAAAACATGATGACGGGGTTCATCACGGCAGGTTGAGCGCTGAAGGTCCATTTGGGGTTGTTATTGGCAGAGGCGGTGTCACGGTTGAAGCTCAGCTGGAAGTCCATGGTCATGGCCCCGCTGATGGTCAGGCCTGCATGCAGTGGACAATACGTGTTTTTAATTCATTTTTCTGGGTGTGGGATGAAGCGCGTCACATGGCCGTCACATGGGTGTTACAAGGCACGCAACCAGCAGAGGCAGAGGTGTGTCAAGCAAGGGGGCAAGGGGGCAAAGCCGGGCACAGCCAGATGCACACAATGCATGCACCTGCGTGCGGGCAACGGCGACGTGCCTCGCGTGGGATTGTATGCAGCAATTAGATAGGCGGCACAGCGGTGGTGTGAAGATCAGCGCTTTGCGTAGGTGCGAGCAACTTGGATAAGGCAGTGGAGGCCACTCACTGCTCATGCTCATGAAAGCATG
>BDDA01000335.1:1302-106904 GCA_001662385.1 Chlamydomonas asymmetrica | reverse complement strand
GCCCCCCCCCCCCCCCACACACACACATATGTGCCACCCACATTTGACCCCTAGAGTGGAAAGGCCACCTAAAACCCGAAACCCTGAAACTCGATCTCAAACCGCGCTGCTTACCGGGGTGGCCCTGGGCGCCGTAGGAGGTGACGTCGTCGGCCCCTATCGGACGGTGCCAACCAACACCCCACGCAGTCACGGGGCGGCTGTCGCCGGGGTTTGGGAAGTGGGTCTGTCCCTGGAGGCTGTTGATGTCAAACGTTAGACGGAGAGTGTCTGGGCTTATGGCGGAGAAGCGGAAGTTCTTGCCCTGGACGTTGTCCAGCTGGTAGAACACTGCAGCCATACATACACACGAGCGAGGGCATTTGTTTTAGGGTTTTAGGCACGAGGGCATGTGTGGAAGGGGTAGCACGTCGTGTCAAGAACAAATGTGGATGACGGTAGCGCTGCTGCTCTGCATATGTAGCCGCCGTGCTGCTGAGCGCACACACACAGTTTGTGCAAGCTGAGTGGGTGACATGCAGCACGCTGTTTGGGACACAGGTGGGGTTTCTATGCATGCTGCGTAGCAGGCATGTTGTTCGCAATGGCACATCAGCGTGTGCAGGATGCTGCTGAGGCTTGCATGCTGCATTTATGGAGGACGAGCGTGCACCGCGTGTTTCCATGCGCGCCGCGCCGCTGCCGCCGTCCACGCATGCGCAAACCCTGCCATCCCCTTGCGCGTTCGCAGATAAAACAGAAGCCATGTCATATCATATCCGGCAGGCTGGATGCTTCCGACAACCCACCAGTGTACTCCGGGCTGATGTAATTGGTCAGCAGCTGGGTCTGCAGCGCGTCCGTTGTCCGCATATACTCGTCCTTCCGCACATCGTCCGCAGCATATATCAAATTCTGAGACATTAAGTAGGAGCTGGTGTTGAAATTGAACTGGTCAATGTCCTGGGGGAATGGCGTGCCCTTGCGGCGGGTGCCGGTCTGGTAGTTGATGTACAGCGCATAGTCTTGATAGGGAGCGGATGGCGAGCCCCTGGCCTGCAGGTAATCAGCGACGGCCGACAGCGCCATGGGCTTGCCAACGGCGTGCCTGCATCGGTGACGGACATCATCCAGCAGCACACCATGGCTTAGGCGTCACAATCAAGGGCAGCGAGCGCCATCACGTGCCAGCGTGTATGTTCTTGCGCATGCATTATAACGTCAGTGCATGTGCACCGTGTGCACCATTCCATGCACAGGTGCATGCAAGCAAGCGGGGAGACATGTGCAGCTTTAAATTATGGCGGCAGAAAGGCGCAACACACTCACGTGAAGTACAGCCAGGGCTCGTTGCCATCCTTAGCCGGGACCACTGTCACCGGCGCCATGGCCTGGCCCACATGTCCAGGGGGGCACACGCCGTCCGCTATAGCAGGCTTTACCAGGTTAGGCCCCTTGGGCTTGCTGATGGGTGTGGACTGGATGTTCATTGTTTTGATGGTGCCTTCCTGGTTGGTCTCAACACCCTGGTTGGCGTGATAGCTGTGCGCGATGTTTGTGGACAAGTCGATGACAGTCATCGTAACGTCGTTGCTTCCGGCCAGCGGGCAGTTGATTAGCGTGAAGGTGGCGGATATGAAGAACATATCAGGCTCGGAGGGTCCAGGATCATTATCGCCAGGAGTCTTGCGCAGGGCTCGTGCAGCAGGCAGCGCAGCTGCGGCCAGGAACGCCACCGCCGCTAGCACCACCGTCAACGCTGGGACCCTCGCCCGGTGGTATGGGGAGGCCGGCTTGCTGGTAGAGCGCATCCTGATCGTGCTGCAATGTGAACACAGCTGTGATGCGCCCCACTGCCTTAATATGCTCGGTGCTTGCAACAGGGCGGGCGAATGGTGACACACTTGGAGATGCGGCGCTGATGATGAACGTTGAGAGCTTGCAACACTATGGTGATAGAGTCCTAAGAGCAGTGCTATGAATGGTATTTTATTCTTGAGTCCCACAGCGGAACCTTCATATTCAAAGACCAGCACCTTCCCCATCCTGTCAGACAGTTGGGGCAGGTTGGGGCGCGGCAGCTGCGGTGTACGTACGCCCGCCAGGCCGGTGGGCCAAAGGGCACTTGCAAACCAGAAAGTCACTTGCAGTCAGTGAGCTTGAATTAAACGACCTCTATCATAATCTGTTGTTTCCACACAGCGCTGTTTCTTATTGCTCAGCACTGACTGCCAGCTGCTGGCCGTATTGTCATGCAAGTTGCGCCGCTTTGCCGAGCCCAAGTCGCTTGCAGGAATCTTTTCTTATTTGAGAGTTTTGTATTCCTGCAAGCGAGCTTCGATACCTGGCGTTGCTTCGATCCAGGAGTGTCTGTCATGGTAGGTGCATGTCGCGGCAGGTCCTTTTTTAGTTTGCAGGTGGAGGTCCTGCATGCGCCGCAATTTGCGCCGCCCTTCAGGATGGTTGGAGGGCCACCTCAGCGGCCCAGAGCTCTATGCATCGCAGCTGGCATCATAGCTAGAGGCAGGGGCATGAAGGTGCACAAGCAACCACTCCCAGCAGCATCTGCGGGCCAGCAGCGATCACGCACGCTCCCACGCACCCCACCAACAGTGCGTCAGCAGCACTCGAGCGAGCGGTGCCGAAGCCACTGTGCATATAGACACATGGCACATGTCGTCCCCATGCAACACTGGAAAACAGTAGCAGTGCCTGCTGACCGGTACAGCAGCCATGAGGTGCTGCACAACGAGCACGCACCGCAATTCGCCGCACCGGTGGACATCGCCATACACATGCGCGATGGATGCCAAGTAATGCACCGCTAGCTGTGGCCCCGCTGCAAACACACCTCTATCTGGCGCCACCGCAGGGTGCATACTGCATTGCGACCGCGTGTTCATTCGATCCAGGCAGCCCCCCGCACCGACGACGGCGCGATAGCTATCTTCTCCCACACATGGCCTTCGGCACGCATCAGCACGGCACAGCTTGATTTTCTGTGTGCATGCGTTTCACACCTAGTAAGGTGAGGGCCAGCGCTGGCACGGCTGCGGCGTACATCTCGGCATCCCGGGCTGCACACACTTGTGTGGAAGTGTCATGTTGGGCGGCCACAACCAGCATGGTGTGCACACACAGGCACACTACTGCTAGGCTGGCCACCCTCGGGTGCAGTTCCCATCATCACGCATACGCACACCAAGAAGAACAAAAACTGCACGGCCCCACGGAAAGCATACTGCATTGAGTCTACACGGCAACCCAATGACGCCAAACACACTGGACGTGCGGCGCAGGCGCGGACGCGGACACGGACCGCATTGCCAGCTAGATAGGGGGTTGCGGCTGCCCTAGGGGCTAGGGCCCCCACTCACGTAGGGCGTGCTCAGGTGTGCCCCCGCCCCCTGGTACTGCCCTTGTGAGTGCTTTCTATGGGTGGCAATAGTACACGCACACTCGGACACACAGGTTCAAGCTTGGGTGTGCGTGCATGCAGCGCATGTGAAGAGCTTAGAGTGGTTGTCAGGTTGGTCACGGAGTGACTGCTGAAGTGATGCAAGCCACTCCTGAGGTAATGTACCGCAGCGTTTGCTGGTTGGTGGGTGCGGTAATGATGTGAGCCAGGTGATGCAGACTGCCAACTGCGGTCGTTACCGTCGTTCATTCGCGCCCTTGGTGATGGGCTGGTGTATGTGCCTGTCACAACGGCCAGCTCGCTGCAGTTTTGCTGCGCACATCCATGGCATGCAACACGCGTCCAAACTTCACCGGTAGCACGCTGACCATCAAATCAACAATGGATGGTTTCAATCAGTTGTTGCCCGAAACCACCCCAAAGGTTGCTTTATTGCATTGCATTGATTGACATAGGCTCAGCAACCAGGCTCTTCCTGCTGCTGCTGCCACAGCTGTTGTGCTGCATGATGGGACTGTCACTCCCCTACTGGCAGTGCTAATCGACCACGCGTGAGTGTCATCCGCACGACCTCCACAACAAGGGTTTTTGATCACGGCAGTCCGGTCCCTGCCAGATCTCCAGGCTTTAGGAAGCAGCCAGAATTCACCGTGGCACAAAACGGTCCTGGATTGCGGCAGTCGAGTATTCAAGTCACGCTCGAGTGCGTCAACGCCTCAGTCACTGCAGTATGCATCCAGACGGTCCCATCGGCTGATGGCCCTGGTGTTGTTGACCAAAGATGGCACAATACGTTGAGTGGGGGGCCACGCTGATATTTGTATGTGCAGTGCTCCAAAAGTGTTCAGCTGCAACCCCCCTTCGTCAACAGCCTGACAAAGGGTGCTGACTGAAGTGAAACTGCTTGTCACTACAGCGCCACTGAAATGCCCCGGCTACTGCACCTCTTGCGTGGGCAGTTGGTACAACCCTACTACGTTCTCCTCCTTACGGCCGTTGTGCGTAATCTTCGGGTTTGAAGGTCGTTTGCCACCAACCGTATCGGAACCGGATGATCGCTCGTTTACTTTTTGGGACCGCGCCCTAGGACCGGAGATGATCCTGTGCTTGATGGTCAAAGCTTCATGCTGTCGGTATATGCTATTGCGAGCTGGAGGCAACCATAGCTGAGTTGCTCTTTGAACACACACGGATGATGCTGCGGGTGACATATCCCGAACAATATCTGCAACACTCTCGAAGGGTGGACAAGCG
The DNA here is from genome assembly GCA_001662385.1 of Chlamydomonas asymmetrica. Lineage (NCBI taxonomy): Eukaryota > Viridiplantae > Chlorophyta > Chlorophyceae > Chlamydomonadales > Chlamydomonadaceae > Chlamydomonas > Chlamydomonas asymmetrica. The sequence goes on along the minus strand of BDDA01000335.1, from coordinate 102,253 downwards.
CTGCAACCCAGCGCTCACAAAGATTCAAATAAGCTGTTTGTTTGTAGAGCTTGTGCATGTAGCCCAGCGTGGCTGCTGTGGCAACTCGTCCAGGGTCCAACTGATTGCGTCGATGCGCAGCTGCATACCAACAACAGTGCTATGCTGGATACTCAGACATTCCAAGCAGGCTCTGAATATTTAGGCCAGTAGAGTTCAGCGCACCAGCTGGTGTTGCTGAAGCTCAAGGACGTGCAATCGTGCATGCGGGGAAAACCGGGCGGGATGACCGAGCGCGTTGCCACTACCGTGGTTTTGACATTTCCTTGCTGCAAGCCTCATTCTGGAGCGGTAACTGGCTTGGTGTCCGTCCCAGGGGAGGAACAGGGGCGGGGGGCCGGGTCGGCAGTGGCACTGAAAGCGCCTCGGTAAGCGTCCTGATATCAGACCTTCGCTGTAGACCTCAGTTCATTGGAGTAGTGTCACAAGTCCACATTGCCAGATACCTACACATAGTTCCACCAGTACTGCCCCCATCTTTTTTCCGATTAGACTTGAAATCGTGAAAGTTGGCCCAGTCACCACTGCTGAGGTTGATCTTCGACCATTCCAAGAGGCGTCACGCAGACGTAGGAGCAGGCTTTCCCTTGGCAACTCGCTACCAGGCGTCGATACACAACAAGAACACAGCGCCTGACAAAGCAAGTCCACTCTCTCAAGAACACCACTTGTTTTTAGGGGCACTTGTCGGAGCCTCACAGGACGGATAGCTGCCCTACGCCTGCACGGCTACGCAGCACCTGCCAGTAAGGTGAGCAGCCTTGCTGGGCGTGGTCAGCGCTTGCAACGCGTCATGAGTGGGTTTTCGGGTTGAGTGGGTTGTGTGGTCCTCAGCACGGATGTTCATGACTGGGTGAGCAGTGTGGCTGGAGTACACGCATTCGCCACTGCAACGTGAGCACAGTCAGGACACGCACCTGGGCGTCATAGCTGGTATCCTTACACAGCTGGGTCCTGCACCGACCATGCTGTCGTGGCAGTGCGTGGCACACTCATACTCTATGGGAGAGCTTGCAGCTGACACGCGCATGCCAGCTTCCACTGTGTTGTTGACGTACGCCTTGCTGCTGTGTGCACACACGCGGTCTATGTGCTCAGCGCGCGGCAAAACTTGCAAGCCCCCCTGGCCCTACAACACGGCTCCTTTTGGAGGGAAGGGCTTGGTTATCCTCTTACAAGCGTTCGGCTTCTGCCGCTCATACTTGGCCACAGGCAAGGGACTTGAACGCGATACCTTCAAGTCTCGTCGTTGCCACCCTCGATTGGCTCAACGCAGACCTGCAACGCCTCGCCAATTTGCCTGATGTCCCTATGGCTGGTGTCATAGCAGCTCTCGTGAGCCCTAGCCCGGCCGCCTCCCCCGCTTCCTCCACTGGTAAGCTGCTCCTGGGTATAGTCTTTGTATGAGTCCTGGGTATGTGGGTGTATTGGTGCTGTGTGTGCCCTGCGCAGCGTGCGAGGCGCTGCGCACGAGTGACCCTAGCTTAACAACCTGCAGACGACAACAAGGGCTTTTGGGGCATGGTGGCATAGCCTGAAGATCTTTGCCTGCTCCGCTGCTGTGGCTATTGCAGAATGGCATGCTGCCTCAGCCACGCTTCCAGCTCACCTCCCTGCGAAACTGCAGCAAGCTGGGGACTGCGTCCCTGTGCGCCCGGTTTCCCAGGTGCTGAACAACGCCTGCGAGCAGCGCTCTTCAGAGCACAGCTCTCGTTGCCGTTCAGTGGACCAAAGTGGTCGTAATCAGCAGGAGCAGGTCCAGCAGGTATGCGCAGCGCAGGAGGAGCGCGGCGCAGCGCCGCAGGCGCAGCCTGCCGCGTGGACGTATGCTCAGGCGGCCATGGCTATGCCAATGCAGGGCATGTTCTTCCCTGTTCCGTACTTCCTTATGCCGTGGTGTCCACCTTGTAGCTGGCCAGTGCCGTGCTGCACCGCCCCGGGTGTCCCAGTAATCGACGTCGTCCGCAGCCTGCAAATGGCTGCTGCGCAAGGCCCCGCCTGCACCGCTGCTGCGCCTCCCCCAGCCGTGCCTGCCCCAGCGTCCTCTGCTGTGGCCCCGTCTGCCAGTGCCTGTGGCAGGCCACCTCGCCGCAGCGTCTCGACAAAGCTCGTGCCAGCGACGATGCCCGTTGGCCTCAGCCTGCTTGCGACGCCCTCACTGTCAGACCACACACAGGCTGCCTTCTCTGACGACGACGAGGCAACCTCCCGCAGTAGCAGTGCTACAGGGGCAGCTGCCGCTCGGTGGCAGGAGCCGAGCTTGGACCAGAAGCACAGGCTCCAGGTTGCACGCAGCGTCGCCGTGTACCTCAAGCAGATGGGCGTGCGCTGCGCTGATGATGACGCAAAGCTGGGCAGGCTCGTCAGGCGCATTGAGGTCGCTTTATATATGTCAGCACCCTCCCTGCACGCCTACAAGGACACCCGCAGCCTCCCTCATCGCGTCATCCTGCTCGGCAAGGCACTCAAACGCTCCGGCGTAAAAGTCAAGCCGTAAATCACCTCCCGACAACCCCAGCAAAGCTTCACCACAAGCAACTGCCAGGCGAGCAACACACTTTATAGCCTGTGTTTTGTCCACAACCACCGCCAACCTGCGCCTTCAGGTGAAGACCGAGGGCTACGATTCGGGCCCTGTATTATGAGGGCTCTGTGCACCAAACTCTTCAACCTGTCTGGGCTCCGGCTGGAGCCTGCAAACTTTCCTGCAGTGGCGGAGGGAGCAGCTGCCACAGCGGACATCCTGCACCTGCCGCAGCCTTGAGCAGAACAAGCAACTAATTGATACCCGTACGTCGGTGCTTATCCATGTTGGGCCCCCCGGCTGCTGATTTCACTGACGGCTCCGCCTCTACTGGCACGCACCTCCAGCGCCCCCCTTTCTGCCTGTTTCATGGACGGTGGGCGCGGCGTGTCGGTAAGGGAGCGCTGCGTTACCCCAGCGTGCACCTTTGGAAGAAGGTCGCACGCTGAGGTGTACACGCGCATGGTGGGGTGTTTGCGGCCGCTCACCACCAGGCTGAACCACAACAGCCTGTGGCGTGTTTCGCCCGCATCGTTCCCAGCGGCCCTCTGTTTCTTGATGCCAGGCCTTGACGTGTGTACGTCTTGTGTACAGTCGGTTGTCTCTTCTCGCGTGTGCGTAGTGCACAAGGGCGTGTGTTGTCTCTACGTGCGTGCGCGCGTGTGTATGTGCGTGTGTGTGCGCGTGTGTCTCTGTGTATGCGTGTGAGTTGCACGTGGGGCGCAGGAAAGGCGGCCCCGTTGCTGAGTGCTTGCCTCAACACACCGCCTCTGTGCGGCGGGTGTGAGCGGCTCGCCTCAAGTACCAGCGCGCTCACCTGCGTGCTCTGGGGTACTGGGCTCAGCTGGCTCCTGCGGCATGCCGCGCTGTTGGCGGCACGGTTGCTCGTGTTGTGAGCAGTGTATCATAGTGCTGTGCGTCTGCGTCTCGTTGCTCGCCCATTTTCATACGTTCCTTTGGGCTTCATCCCCTAGCTGGCAACACAAACACGGCGGTGTGTGCCCGTTGGGCTCGTTTCCTCTCCGCCTGTCAACAACACACGACTCCCGGGCGATTCCTCATCCGCTCGGCTGCTCTGCTTTGGCTCATCTGCCGCCAACAACACCTCCTGAGCTTTGACGACGAAGAATATACAAGGCAGGGTGTTGCGGAGAGCACACAAGAGTTTGTTTGTCAAACCTTTCATGATCTCTCGGGGGTCGTCTGGTCTGGTTTTTCACGCACCCCTCACACCAACATTTGATAACAACGCTTGTCCCCGCATGGCCCCATTTATATGCGCTGTTGGTGTCCCATGTGTGCACTGTGTACCTCACTCCGCCGGTGCACCGTTTCGCATCCCCACTCCAAAGGAGGGACAAGCCCGCATCTCACCCGGCGGGCGTGGTTTGGTCGGCGTTGGCTCTGTCTGCCACTTCCCTCACGCCCCTCGTACTGTACTGTACTTTGCCTTCCCTCCCCCACCCTGGTCATCACCTAGGCAGCCAAGCTTCCGACCAAGGACCGTCGACCCGTTAGTAGCTCCCCCCCTTCATCCAGCACCATTATTGCGTCGGCAACCTGCCAAAGGAGAGCATTTGGGACGCGCAGCCGCTCCCCTCATGTCGCACGTGTGCAGTAGTGCGTTGCCTGCGCAGGCGTGCTTGACTCCCCGTGGATGTTGTTTGCCGCCGTGATGTCGGTCTACCACACCAGCGCTGTAGCCCTATCTTTGTACACCCCTGGGCGTGCGGCTGCACCCCCTTGGCGCGTTGCGGGCGCAAAATGGGCGCTTGTTGTTGCTTTTGGCAAGGCATTTTTGAGAGAGCGAGAGACAGTGAGAGAGTGTGAGATAGCGAAATGCAACTGATGCGAGGGCATGTCGTTGGCCGGGGTACTCTACACCCGGCCCAGCAAGTCCAAGCCGTGATGGATGACGCGCATGGCAAGCCCTGCTGCATTGTACCAGACACACCAACATGCAGGCGGGCGTCGCCTTTTCAGATGTTTGTACTTCCCCGGCATCAACCCCTTTGTTAGTTTTGCCTTGTCTATATTTGGCCGGTGATCGGCGTTGTTGCGTATGTGCGCCTTTGAACCCTTGCTTGGTGGAAGAACGATGTGAACTCTGCGACGCCGCTCGCCTCATCGGTTTGTCCTATTCTATCCTCGTTGTGCCGGCCTGTTGATGGCGGCCAGGCTGTGGCAGTCTTCCCTGGAACACCTCACGTTGAGATTTTGATGACGGAAGGCGTTGCTCCTGATTGCCGGTTGCTGAGAGCACTACTGCCGCTGGCAGGAATGACATTTCAAGCCTTGGAGCTTGCAAGGAGCCTTTGATTATGTCGTGAACGGCAGTGCAGGAATTAGCATGCTGCAGCGCACTACATCACTTTGCTTGCTTGCCCGCGCATGGACTACAACATAAACGATGATCTCGTCGTCGCACAACACCACGACGAAAATGATGATTTGAGACGAGCATTGCACATCACCCATGCTCCGATACTGTTTGCTTTTGGAAGTTTTTTGGTATGCTTGAAGCGACGTACATATTTCACACGTTTGGTTCATCGGAGAGAATATTTGGCACGCACACCTCACCTTGCTGCCGCCCCCCCCCCCTTTTGTTGCTCCTGGCTTTTTAGGAACATACAATCTGGGGCTCGCGCAACAACCTCGCGACCGATACTATACAAAACACAACACAGCACACTGCCATTACAACATGCACAATACTGTTGGCCCAGCGCACACTTCACCGTCCACACCTCTGGCGCTCGATTACACTTTACACCACTCCCCTCGTGCCGTGCATTTCACCCCTAGCACCACTGCACCGCACCATACCGTTTGCTCACTGCTGGCCGTTTGATGCACTCGTTGATGGCAGGAGAAAAAGAAGATTAGGAGACTCAAGGAGTCGTTGTTGACACCTCTTACTTGAGCCGTTGCACAGCACATTGTCGTGCAGAACCCGAGTCCCACCCCCTCTGGCGCTACCTCCCATCGCCCACCCCTTGCAGCCGTTGTACTGCACTGGTCAGTCGTTGTGGCCTGCGGTGTATGGCGGCTCTTTTCATCTTTGTGGAAGGCGCATATCCGCGAGCACAACCTCATCAATAAAGCCGTATCGGTGCGTACCGTTTTGAGGCACCGTAGGGTTGCTGTTGTGGTGCGCCCCCCTTGAAGAACAACAGTCAGTGCAAAAGATGCAGGAGGGCGCTCTGAGCAAGCCTCTGAGCCCTCCTGCGCCCTGTAGGCTATTCTGTACTACGCGGAACGTATTGGTTTATGGCGGTGCGCGGAGTGCGACGGTGTTGAGTGTATTCATCCGAGTCGAGCAGCACCGCCGCGTCTCTGTTTTCTGCCTGCGTGGGTGAGGACGCAGTGCAGTGAAGTCTTGTGGATTGACTCTGTGGGTTGACGTGGGCAGGGATTGTTTTGCGGCTTGCTGTGGCGAGAGCACCTGTCGGACATACGTGCTTGGCTGAGGGTACTGCGTTGACTTGCATGCGACCTGCCGGCAAGGCTGCTTGTACGTGTGTACATACATGTACTGTGGTTATATGCGCTGCCTCCTGCTTTGCTGGTGAGCACAACTGTTACAGCCTGGCACGCATGCAGCTGCCCGGCTGCCACACGACTGAACTGCTGCTCAGGTTGGGCATGTTGTACCCTGGACACCTCGGCACGTTGTAGCCTGGACACCTGCCATCACGCCCTGTCCTCCTGTGTGTAACCCATCTTGAGCACGGAAGGTCCACGCAATGACACGTTGCGATGCGTGTGGCTTAAACAGTGTGGGGTACTGGGGTGCATCAGCTGGGTGGCATTCGGGGTGGCATGCTGGTGTGGTTTACCCCGCCAAATGCTGGTTAGACAGTAGGCTGCAGGCTGCAGGCAGCATGTCACAGCAGGATGCGCAGCATGGGGACCCAAGCCAGCACACAGAGTCCATGTGCCATAGAGAGGAGTCCAGCGAACGCAAGGCAACACTGCACTTTCACAAGTCCTGGGCGCATCACTCCAGTAAAGGGTGAGTTGAACCAAGCTGCAGCTACTCGCCGCTGCATAGCACAGCCTCATGGCGAGTTGGCCCCAAGGCGTATGGCCAGGATCCGAAAATACACTGTCATGCTCTCATGCCCTGTTGCGCTCGATGCGGTGCATCTCAAGGATTGGCATGCGAGAGAGTATGCGCAGGCAGGTCGAGCATGCCGCTTCAGCATGCCGCATGATCGGGCATGACAACCGGCAAGGTGCAAGGTTGGTGTAGGTTGGTGTGAAAGCGCACGATCCCTTTGCATCTCTGCAAGGGCCTGTCAAAGCAACACATACGCCCGGAGCGCACACTCACGCAACAATGCGCTGTTGTTCGCCCCACGGTTTGGGGATCCGGACCTGTGACGCGCAGTTCACGTGAAAGTCATGTATATGTCAAGTACGTCAAGAGGCCTACAAGAGCTGCTACTCTGCTAGGCTCAGGAACCACAGGCGGGGAAGGGTCTGACGTCCTGGGCGCGGTCATCTGCCGGTGGTTTGCATGAGCGTAATCGTATCGCCCTTGAGCAAGATCCTTCCTAGCGGCTTGCGCACTTTCCGCTTCATAGAAACCTCCTCCGCTTCGTCCAGCACCAGGTTCATGTACTCGTCAAACCCAATAATGCGCCCCTCGATCCGCAGGTCAACCTGGTCGTAAAGCCATATCTGAATTTTTTGACGACTTTGCAAGAACCTGAATATCAGGTTGATGGGCTGGGTCATAATTTTCTGCAGGCGGCAAGGCAGGCGCAAGGGAGTGCGCGTTCAGGCCCAAGACTGACACACGCAGCGGCAAACTTTGCGCTGATCAGCCTCGCCGCAGGGCAAGACCAGCAAGACCAGCACGATCTCTGCTTGCGAACTGCATGCACACAACTAGAGCTGGTGTCAAGCATGCACGTGGCGCCGTGAGGTGCATACGGCTGCTGTTCACCAGGCATCTGTACTTGACGCAGCGTGCATCGCACGACTGGCTAACAACAGGAAGCAGCGAGCACTTGCTTGCTGCAGACGCTTACTGCCTGCAATATAGGCAAGCTGTATCCTGCAGGGTGACATACCTGAACTTTCGTCGCCATTTTTGCGAACCGCTTGAAGCCGAAGCCTCCAACAGGGAAAAGTAGTGTGTGTGACGATCTGGCAGTAAAACAAGTCAACCAGAACACTATAGAGTACTTGAGCAAGGGTAGGTAGGTCGCAGGCCTCAAAGATTGCACAAACCAGCGGCAAGTTAACAAGTTCAGCTGGCAAGGAAACTGTAACACTTGAAGCAAGTGAGTAAGTGTTATGTTGCTTGGTTGCAGCAGATGCTTATCAGTATAGCAAGCGCTAGCACAGTGCTGTTGCGGATTTCAGTCGCGCTGACCCATGCCGACGCATTTGCGATACCCATCGGATGCTCACGCGCCAGTCCAAGAGTTGGGCAAGGAGGTCCTTCACCTAGCCAGTGGTGAGAAGGACGTAATACCACGCCCTTTGTAATGGATGACCTGTCAGAACCCTTGCTGTCCTCTGACGTGTTGTTGCAGCGGCAATGGTCCAGCATTGCGCAGCGCACGCCTCCGCCTTCGCGCAGCGCCACCAAGGCATTCCAGCAGGATGCTGCCCCCGCCCAGAACTTTCCCGTTCTTCAGGAGCTGCTGGATCGCTACTCCACCCAGGTGCAGTTTGCTACCTCATTGCGGGACTCAGAGGCGCATGCTCTTGCCATGTCACCTGCTAGGTTCATGAACCTTGGCCGCTTTGACTCAGGAACTGAGCTTGTATTTTCGCGTTCTGAGAGAATTCCAAGGCACATCGTATGCTGCCTTTGCTAGAGGGCAGTACCTGCATTGAGGTCGTTTTGCACTCAGGGTCTCAGACTCATTAACCGTTGACATGGTCCATGTTGCGCAGGGCGGTCTCGTGCACTATCTCAAGACAGAGGGCGTGCACAAGCTGGGCATCCTGCGCACAGCAGACGCCAGCATCCGCGCGACGTACTTTAAGAACGACAACCTCGTGACGCGCGCCAGCGCGAGCGCCGAGGGCAGCGGCGAATGGGCTCAGGAGTGGCGCACGCACCTGCGCTGCGCAGGCCTCACCACAGTCAGGACGGGCTCCGCAACCGACATCGCTGGCGCCGCTATCGGCGGCGGCGATGATACAGACATGACGTCGGCGTCGGAGTCCGCCAGCCTGCGTGCCAGCGGTGACGGCGGCATGGGCTCGGGTCCGAGCATCAGCAGGCCGGAGCGAGCAGGGGAGTCGCGCCTGTGGGCCATGCTGCGGGGCTGGCTGCTGCCGGGAGCGCCCAGGTGAGCCTCTGCAGGGCTGAGACGCTGCGGTGCTGGACAGCAGTCCGCCAGCTGCAAATGCGCACATACACATCCTCAAACGGTGTGCATCACGTATTCACACCAGCAGGGGCTGTTCGCCGCCTTGACAGCTGCATGGCCGTATGGATGCCTTGGAGCTGGATTCAGCGGCGCCCCAGCGGCCTGTCAGCGGCGTTTGATTCTCAATTCCTCGTGCACACACACGTGCGCCTTTGCGTTGCGCCTGCCTGCATCCCCCGCTTGAGCGGCTGCGTGTGCATGCCTGCCAGCCTGCCTGCCAGCATGCGAGGCCTGTCTGCAGGCTCTGTGCTTCCACCTGGCTCATCCCATGAATTTCATGCATGAAGTTGATGCATTCTCAATTGCACGGCACGTCGCTGAAGCACTCGCAATCGCACATTACATACCGTAGTTGTGTTGGGCTTGCTCAGGCTGGAGAGGCCCTACGATGGCACCCCCTGGTTGGTTCACGATGCCTTCCATGATGCATCGACGCTTGCACAATCCAGCAAGGCCAGGCATGACCCATCAAGCAGCTTGATAGGTGTTGCTCTCCCGACACATTGCCTGCTGCTGCTGCTGCTGCTGCTGCTGCTGCTGCTGCTGCTGCTGCTACTGATGATGATGATTACAATTATAACCACCGTGTGGCAGCGTGGGGCATCACAGCGACGACCACCACGAGCTGCCGGGGCGCAGCAGCGGCAGCATGTTCCCCGGCGGCCCTCGCCCCCCCCGCCGCCACAGAGGCTCCGACGACAGCACCGGCGAGCCCGCCACCGCGCCCACCCACCACGCCAACAACAACAACAACATCTCCGCCAACGGCATCACCATCACGCCTGGGATATCGCCGGCGGCGGCGGCGAGCGCGGCGGGGGGAGGTGCGGGCGGGGGCAGCGGGTGGGGCGGACTGCTGGCGCGCACGCACAGCCGCTTCATGCCGCCGATCCGGGCGGCGCCCTCGCGGCTTGCGCTTATGCGCTCCCCCGGATCCATCATGCTGCGTGCGCTGGAGGCTTCGCCCGCAACACGCTGCTGGGTGAGTCATTTTGTATTGAAGTCACGGTATCGGAGTCACTGTATTGGCGTCACATTGTATTGGAGTCATTGTATTGGAGTCGTGGTGGTCGGCCAGCTCCAGTGCTCCACTGTCTTGGCAAAGCAACGCTGGGCGTATGCTACATACGGCACCATGTGCACCATCACCGAATGCTCATGGGCAGTAGAAGCAAGATGGCGCGACGGTGGTGACAGTATGAGGTGCAGCCTGCCATAGTGCCATCGTACCGCCATGCCCACATGCAGCACTGCATGGCTACGCGGCCTACGCCCCTCCATGCTTGCATTTTGCCCTGGTGCCCAGTTGCCTACACCCCGCTCGCCAGCCAATCTGCACGTACCCCCACGGTGCAGTACCGAGTACGCCAGTACCGGGGACATGACTCATGGCTCATTAGTCATTGGCTCACTGCGGTACGGTACTGCCCTGTACCGCAGGTTGCTCCGGAGTACGAACTGGAGGCGTATGTAGTGGTGTTGCGCTGGCCGCTGGCGCCCTCGGGGCTGCTGCAGCTGCTGGTCAAGCAGTGGCAGACGGGCGCGCTGGCTACGCCGGTGTTTGGCCTGCCGGCGCTGCAGGTGGGACCGCCGCGCCCGCACGCACGTCACTCGAGGATCACACTGCATGGCCCCACGCGCGCCTCTTCCTGGCACACTCACCAACACACTCAGCATACCCATATGCACTCTGCACGGCCCCATGGGAATCACCATTGCATAGCCCCATGGGCGCCTCTTTCTGTCACATGCTCATGCTGACAACCTGCATCAGTTTCGTTTTCTTGCACGTGCGTGCGGATGGATGCACCAGTTTTGATGCTGGTACCAATGCCGACAGCGGTTTTGGGATGGTGCAAGTGCAATGCGGCTAGGAGTTGAAGATTTGGTGGATGCGGGGGCCGCGTCGTGTACTCATGTCTGCTTGCCTGCTGCGTGCACATGCGTGTATGTGTGCTGCAGGCGGTGGTCCACCACAAGTGGCATTGCTACGCATGGAAGATGCTGGGTGCACAGCTGGGCTGCTACCTGGTGTGGCTAGGTGAGCACAAGCGGCAGCAGCTGCGTTAACTGCAGCGGCGGCAGCGGCGGTAACAGCAGCAGTAGCAACAGCAGCAGCAGGGGCAGCAGCGGCAGGGGCAGCTGCGGGGTAGCAGCAGCTGCTGGGGCAGGGGCGGCGTGGGTGGTTTGAGAGCCCTGCCGGGGTCGGGGTTTCGTTCTCATGTAGGGTACGCGGTGCGCATGTGCCCTGCGGGCCGCCCAAACGCCCGTTCTGTCTACGCAGCTACCGGCCCTACGTCTGCTCGCGTGGTCCCATCTGGGGCGAGTATGGGCCGTTTGGCCGACACACTCCTGATGTTACATGACACAACCTGCCGCCCCTACCTACCTACCTACCTACCTATACCCCCGCAGGCTCCTTCACCGGCTTCATGCTGCTGTTCCAGAGCAAGGACGCCAGCCTTGACAACTGGGAGCTGCTCAAGACATGGCGGGTGGGTGGGTGAGCCGCGGCAACTCAGTGGTGGTGGTACAGCGTCCCTTTCACCTCGTTGCACCGGAGCGACAGCGTTTGGTGGACTGGTGGGGAATGGGAGAGCGTGTGGCGGGGGATGGGGCAGCACGCGTGAACGGCGCTCTGCTATGGGCATTCGGGACGAGTGCGGCTGCCCCCATTGGGAAAGCGAGGCGTGGGACTCGTGATGTGCTGCTGAGGGGAAGGGGGATTCAGCAAATTACTCGCTCACGCCAAATGATCACCAGTCCTTCAATCGCTGCCCCACTCATGCGCATGACCCTGGCGCCGCCTAGCGCCTTGATTCGTGCTCCCCCCTCTGTCCGTCTCTCTCCCCTCCCCCCCGCGCCGCGCCCCCTCCTCACATGCTTTCCTCTGCGGCCTCGCCTGTGCGCGTCGCCTGCCATATCATCATACCGGTATGTCACTCGCCCACCCACGCCCTGTGTGTGGTTGATTGACATACCACAGGGCATCCTGGCGCTGATGTGCGAGGTGCTGTCGGTGGCGGGCATGATCCCGCTGATGGCGATTGACGCCTGCTCCATCAGCGTGTACGGCTGGTGGGGCTGGGTGTCCGTGTACAACGTCCTGGACCTCTTCACGTACTGCTTCCAGGTAGGCGGCGGTACACGTGTACCGCTACCCTAGTACAGCCTGTGCGTGTAGCGGTGTGCCATACTCCCACCCTGCCGCACCTGGCAAGCACGCGTGAAACTTGTTGCTAAAAAAAACAACTTGTTGCCAAGTTGTTGCCAATCATCCAGCCAACACGGTACCCACACATGCACATGCACGCACCAGGCACGAGTTGTGCAAACAGAGGTTGTGAGCATGACTCGGAGCCCAGGCTTGCCGTGCATATTGGAGACCTAAACCCCGCGTCCCTTCAAAGTCAGCCCGCGCCTGCCTTGTGGCTGTGCCAGCTGTGATGCAACAGCCGGTCGTGATGACCATATGCTCGTCTCACGCCGAGCGTGCCTGCCGGCCCGCCTGAGTCCCCTCTCGCGCCTGTTGGGCCATGCATTGATCCCGTTCACCCGCGCGCTCTGGCGTGCGGACTACCTGCGGAATCGTCCTGGCTTGTCCTGAATTGTCCTCGCTGGTCCTGGCTCGTCCTGGCTTGTTCTGGCTGCGGCATGGTGCTGGTTGCAGATCGCCATCAGCGTGCTGCACCTGGGGCAGTATGAGAAGGGCACCAGCATGCTGCCGCTGGCGGTGGGCGTGCAGTGCGTGCTGCTGTGGGTGCGGCTGCAGTGCTTCAGCCGCCTCTTCCGCAACACGCGCTTTGACTTCATGGACTCACTCAAGGCAGGTGCAGGGGAAGGGGAAGGGGGAGGGGAAGGGGAAGGGAAAAGGCGACCCTCTGAACCCATAATGCCCTCTCATTCTGTTACCGGTATATGCCACTGTGCCGATGTATGTGTTGGGATGAAAACGCGTTGATGGCAGCTTGAGCCAGCAGTATTGGCATTCGGTATGTCTTTTCCATGAAGTTGCTGCGTGTCTTCCTTTTCCTGCTGCTGCCGCTGCGCATAATGATGATGGCGTCACGGCGTGGCCCGGGCGCAGGCGGTGGTGGTTGAGACGCAGTGGTACATGGCCATCATGGTGCTGCTCATGTGGGCCTTCGCCTGCGCCTTCTACACCGTGTTCAAGGTACACGCGCCGCCCGTCCTGATCGGCCAAGTGATCGCAAGTCAATCATGCACTTGCCAACCGACACCGACAGGCCACCTGCCTGCTCGCAAACGCGCTCACATGCTGGCACCTCCTCCAGCTGCATTTGACCCCATGCACCTGCAGTACAATGCTGACTCAGCGCTGACTTGCCTCTGTAGCTGCGTCGCCTGCCCACCTGCCTGCTGGGCTGTACTGTTGTACTGCTGTCCCGATGTACTGCTGTACCGCTGTACGGCTGTACCGCCTTACCGCTGTACTGCTGTGTCATGGTGTGCTGTGGCTCCAGGACGACCCCTCTGCCGGCTTCACCTCGCTACCGGTCAGCGTGCTCATCATGCTCAACTACGCCATTGGCGGTGCCTCGTACTACATGACAGACCTGCTGCAGAGCCACCACCCCGGAGCGGCGGTGCTGCTGTGCATCGTGTACCAGTTCGTGGTACGGCCCAGGATCTAGGGTGTAGCGTGCAGGGTCTAGGGTGTAGCGTGTATGAGGGATTTTGGTAGAAATTAGGGTCCAGGCGGGGGGTTAGGGCGCCCATCCATGGTGCGTTGCAGACTGCACGTTGAGGACGACGATGCGGTTGCATGAGCACCTGCCTGCTGCCTGTGCGGAGGGGACGTGGTGGCGAGTGTGCAGCGCGTGTGGAGGGGGGAAGGGGGGGATGACGCTGTGGATGGGCACCACCACCTCCCCCACCACCAGCGCCTCCCTGTGAGCGCCGCGGTGGTGCGGTGAGGCGTTTTGGAGTGAACTGTTCGCGCCACCACTTGCTTGCACCCTTTCGCACCTGCTGTTGTTGCCCAGTAGTGCAGCAAGACTTGGCAGCGTAGTACCATATCACCCCGCGTGCAAATGTGCTGCCCACTTTGTCTCTCTGAAGTTTCACAGCCTCACGTGATTGTTGCCGTACCGTACGCTCCCGTCCGCATCCTCGTCACCATGCTGCTGCTGCTGCTGCTGCTGCTGTCGCGCAGGTGTCCATGGTGATCATGAGCTTGCTGACGGGTGTCATGACAAACGCACTACTCAAGGTGTGAACGCAAGTGAAGGGGAAGAAGGGGGGCGGGTAGACATCTAAGCGTACTGCTGCTGCTGCTGCTGCCCGCTCTGCTGGGCGGAGGTCCGCACATGTCAGTCATGCGCTCACCCCCCTGGTGCACATGCACATGCGGCCGCAGGTCGCCAAGGACGAGGGGCTGCGCCTGCTGGCCAGCCGCGCCCAGGTAAGGGTTTAGGGTTTAGGGTTGGGGTTTAGGGTTCAGGGTCTAGGGTTTGGGGTCTGGGCCCGCTGCGCCCAGGTAGGGGGGTAGGGGGACAGGGGAGGACGTGGACACCGCATTGCCTGTGCGGCGCCATGGGTGCGGCGTGCTGCAAGTCTGCAACCCTTTGTTGGTGGTTTGATATGCCACGTGCTGTGATGTGGAGGCCTGGTTGATGGTGTGTCGGGCCTCGTGTGTGTGCACGTCTGCTGCTCTGCGTGTGTGTGCGAGCGTTGATGAATTGATGCAGTCATGGGTGCACGGCTGCCTGCTGTGTGCGTGCGGGCGAGAGCAGCTGAGCAGTGATGAGGTGGTTGGCTGCATGTGTGGATGCTTCACACACGCACTTCACAATTGCATGCATGCACTGTCACTGTGGTTTAGACCTCAATATTTTTCACTTGGAGCTTCTAGCCGAGGCCGACACTCCCCCCTATATGAGGACTGAACGATGATTGCATGCATGCACCGCCACTCAATGCTGTGCCTGGTGCCACCCAGGTCATTGATGAGATGGAGTCTGTGATGCCCTGGGTGCTGCACTCCTTCTACAAGGACAGCTGGCAGCCAGAGTACCTACACGTCCTGAGGCTCACGCCGCGGTGGGTGCCTGCTGCGGCGGCGGCGGCGGCGGCTGCATTCCGCTGTTGCGATGAGAGGCGTAAAGCAACGCATCTGCTTGCATGCTTGTGCATGTAAAGCCATATTCACTGGGGCTTGCGCACCGCGCGTTCGCTCGATGGAGCTTTCCCATGCTGCAGCACATGAAGTGTTGGTGTTGTCTCACCCTGCTGGTTCGCCCACCCATGCACGTGTGTGCATTGTGCTTGGTGGGGTTTTTGGAGCTTTGGCTTGGTCTTACACACGGCTTGTCGTGGTGTCATGTGGTGTCTTGTATTGTGCTGTTGAAGTAGATGAATACAGAGGGGGCAAGCGTTATCCGGAGTCTGATTGGGCGTGAATGCACAACGCATCTGTTTGTTGTTTGTTTGTGATGCAACAGGAGCGTGGAGCAGGTGGAGCAGGACGTGCTGTGGAAGCCCCAGCCCTCCTCCTCAGCTTCCGCTGCCCCCGCCCCCGCCGCCACCCCGCCCCCCTCCGCCGACCCCTCGCAGCACGGTGGGCCCGCCAGCCTCGCTGCCGCCTTGGACCGCAGCCTCCGCGCAGCGGGCGTGGTGCCGGGCGGCGCCGGCGCCGGCGGCGCGGGTGGTGCGCTCGGCGCGACGCTGAGCGCCCTCACCGCCTCCCTCAGCGCCAACGCTGCCGCCACCCGCAACCTCAACTACAGTAACTACAACCCCGCGCTTTCGGCTAGCGCCGGGCCGCGGACGATGGGCGGGCCGGGGCGGTCGCTCGGGGGCGGTATGGGAGGGCCACGGGGCGGTATGGGAGGCGGTATTGGAGGCGGGCTGGGCGTGGTAGCGGAGGCGTCGGAGGCGACCGAGGACGGCAGCGTGTACGGGAGCAGCCCGCCGCGATCACGGTCACAACCACAACCCTCGCAATCACAACTGCAATCTACGCAACCCCAAATGACGCCTCAGATGTCGTCGCAGTTGTCGTCGCAGGTGCAGTCTCGTGATCTGTCCTTCCAACCGCTTCCGTCCATCACGTCGGTGGCGGCCACCAGCGTAGCCAGCGGCAGCAGCGGCGGCGGCAGCGGCGGCGGTCCGCAGTACGCTGCTGCGGCGGCGGTGACGACGTCGGCTTTCCAGCGGGAGGCGGCGCGGCTGCCGCGGGAGGCATCGCTGCCAGCCAGCGAGGGAGGTGCATCGGAGGCGCCGGTGTCTCCTGCGTGGATACGCTCCTACGCGACCGCCCCAAGCGCAGGTGCGCGTGTGAGAGCAATGTGTGGCGTTGGCGTGTTGACTCAACCAAAGGTCGTGCTGATGGTCCTACCTCTGCTGCCCGCCTGGACCCCATGCATGTGGGGGAGCATGGGCCGTTTGGTCGGCACGCTCCTCATGTATCAAAGCATAACATGACATACTGATGGTCTTGGGAACGTACCATGGGACGCAGCCTGACGCTGGGAAGCTGAAGCTCCCTGGGTCTGGTGGTCTGGTGGTCTGGTGGTTTGGTGGTCTGGTGGTCTGGTGGTCCGGTGGTCCGGTGCCGGTACCGCCTGTGATCCTTGATGTTTCGTCGTGGCTTTGGCAACGGTGGCAAGGCACGGTTACAGGAGCGAGCGTGTCAGCTGCATGCAGCTCGAAGGGCTGCCGAGCATGCACAGCAGGATGGTGCTTGGCACTGGTGCTGTCTGTTGCATTGCGGCAGCTATGCTGTGAGGCAGTTCCGGTACTCTACTTGAGTTTGTCCTCGGAGCATGTGCGCGTTGGGTTGACTCCTTAACCCTTACTTGCATGTGCTTGTGTGTATGTGCGTGTGTTCATGTGCGTAGCTCTTTCGGTGGACAGCGAGGGTGCTGCTGCGGTGAGCCAGGAGCTGATGCAGCTGCGCGGCGCCGTGAGCGCCATGGAGGCCAAGCTGGACTTGATGATGGAGCGCATGGCGGCGCTGGCGGCTATGGGTGCGGCGCCGGGGGCGGTGGGCGCAGCCGCGCTTGCGGCGCCCGCACCCACACCCGCACAGCCACCACCGGCATAACATGGTTTCATCACTAGGACCAGCTGCAAGGCTGTGTGATGGCTGTATGATAAGATTGGCAGGGCGCACGAGGCAACAGGATGATCTTGGGGATGTCCTCGGGCGGTGAGCAGGGCAGCAGTGGCGGTAGGCGCACAGGCGAATAGGGCAGGTCGGCTAGGGCAGCACATGGATTGACATGTGTGAGATACTGAGAATGCAGTACCGGGCAAGGGGAAGCAGCAGCAGCAGCCAGCACGGTAGAACGTTAGCGACCGGCAGTGAGCGATGCGGTGCCGGCATGTAAGTAAGGATGCAATAGCTAGGTACTCCAATAGACGCACCGTATTGGCTCCAGCGCCCGCACAGCGGGTGATGGCCCGTGCGTGGGTGCAGGTTTGTGCTGGGGTATATACAGATGCGCTCGCATGCGTTTGGGGGGCTGGGAAGGGGTGAGCAGTCCCTGTCGTATTCTCACCCTCAAACCATGCACAGTGGGTACGCCCTTACCCATGCACACTACCAAACAACCTTGCACGGATCATATTATGTGACGGCTGATGCCTTGCCTGTGATGCCGCCATGTCGTTTTGGATGGCCACACAATGCCAACATGGCCTTTCCAGTACCGGTACTGACATCATGAACTCAATCCGGAGGGGGCCAAGGTACGCTGGTGCATTTTGGCACCCTCTGATGCAGCATGCAGCTTGTTATCAGTCGCGTTGCGTTGCGGAGGCACCGGTGGTTACGCAAACGGTGGCGGTGGTGCAGCTGCCGTTGTGCATGCGTGGCCTAATGGCCTCTCACCCACACATTCGCTGCGTCGTTGCCAGCAGCATGCCATACATGCTCTCGCCAGGCAGCGGGATGCGGCTGGCGAGCTTGTGCGTGCGGGCAGTGCATGGCAGCAGCAGTGTTATGTACACAACAGGGCACAAATCGCATACGTAATATGTATGGTGTGTGTGTGGATTCCTGCTGGGTTTGTGACACTTCGAGTTTTACTGGCGGTGGAATGCTCACCCCGGATGCTCAACCAATGGGTATTCTGGCTGCGTAGCTACCTAGGCTGTTTGCACAGACACTACATATGTATACCATGCATGCGCAATGCCAATGGCGGTACGGTATGTCAATATGCCGATACGACCGGCACGTTAGTATTCCGGTGCATAGGCTGGTGTATACCACGCGCTTGTGGACCGGTGCCTTTGCTTTGCAGGATAACATATGCACCTCGCATGATAGTGTTCTGCCATTGGTAACACGGAGCGCCTTACAGCGCCAATGAATGGATGGTACTCAATAGGAACGTGCGGTAGGTCTGGGTATGCGGCAGGAGATCGCTGTGCACACATCGTTTGCACTTGTAGGGGGTCTGGGCACCGTCTGGACATGGTGCTGCCCTTCTGTGTAGCATGGTTCCAATCGCTGTAGGCTACATTGGCTGGTCATCCTAGTGTCCACTGCAAACACCGTGAAGAAGCTTTCTGACAGGTGGTGGATGAGGAGAGGGGGGTGGGAGCAGTGGGGGGCGGTGCCAGGGTGGGGGAATGCATTGCGGCAGGCGACGGTTTAACCGTCCGTCGGGCGCGCCGCGCTCTGAGCATGCAAGTTTCCCTTTACCGGTGTGATCATTTGGGTGCATTCGTGCAAGGCGTCCACACCCCCGTCCTGCAGCTGTGGCATGCACTTGCCAGCAAGCTGGGGCTCATGTGCGTGTGTTGCCGAACCAGGTACATGAGCACCGCTCCACCAGCAACCAGCGACGCAAAAGGGGTATGACGGCCGCGGCTCCCTACGGCAGCTTGGTCCAATAACTTGAGACCAGGCGGTGCGGTCAGCATGGCTCGAAGGCAGGAACTGCTTGCCTCCATACCGTGGGCCACGGTCTCGGAGGGGTTCCTGATGACGTTAGTTTAGCCAGCCAGGGACCGCCCAGAGGTAGCCATGACGTTCGTAAATTTGTGTCATGAATGTGCATACGAGATGGGCCGCTGTGTCGGGTGGAAACGTGTCCTCGCCACTCGGCGGACACCGTTGCCGAGGAGCGCCCGTCATGGCCGCATGTTGTCCCTATGTTTGGGCAGCCTGTCAGCAACCAAGGCACAATCCTCTAGATAGTATAAACTGGCAGCCTGCATGGTACTGGTTGTGGCGAGAAAGTCCAGTCACTTCAGCCTATGGCCTCGGCCAGGGTCATCAGCAAGGACTGGGCATCAAGTCAGGAAACTTGCCAAAACTCGCCAAAACGCCTTAAACTTCCACGAGGAGCTTATAGCGAAGTTGTATGCTGGAAAACAACGGGGCGCTGGGGCAAACCGTTTGAACACCAAATCAGCAACAAAACCAGGCCTGATTGTCGCGCTGCCGGCCTCGCGCGAGCAACATTCGCCGCGCTTCAGATGTATATTAATGCGACAATTTGTTTGCCTGCGCGCTGCTGCGCTCGGCGCTGGGACTGGTGCTCTCTGGCCTTGGACCCGAGGCGAATTTCGGGACGAGCTGCTGACGGCGGGACGAGCGACTTGCATGCAGCATCGCGTTCGGCATCCCCCAGCCATAGTATAGAGCTTCTTAACCATCCATGAATGGCCTGATCGGCCCAGTGATGTACAGTCCACCATCCCAGTCGTCATCCTGCCAAATTACGTTCCGGAGTTGATGCACAATGCCGTTACGCAGAATGTGTAATCAGACACCGCTTTGCTGTTTGAAGGCAGCAGAGCACTTCCACTACCCACAAGGCTGTGCGCAGCTGCTGCTCTTGCAGCACAGTGCACTGTGCGTAGTTGCCTACGACACTGATCGGGCTTTGTTTTAGCGTTCGGCACCGCCTGAACTTTTGCGAGTCGTCTACAATGACAGGCTCAGGCATCACTACTTCACTAGACACCTTGGGGCTGTAGGGTGGTGCAGCAGCAGCTCACCAGCTCACCAGCTCTTGCACACAGCGCCCCGCAGGCTGCGCCATGTCATCAGCAGCAGCAGTGCGGACCCTGCAATGGCCCTTTCCCCCAGTTTCCGCGCTCCCTGCTGAGCAGCAGCTTCCCTGCCAGCAGGTCAAGCTTGCTGCCTTCCGGCTGCATGTTCCCAATGTTACGGTCTGGCCGCAGCTGCTCCACCCAGCAGCAGCACTTGCACGACTCCATCTCAGTCGTGCAGCGCAGCGTCTGACGGCTTGAGTCATGTTCCTCCCTCAGGGTGCTGACAGGGTTCATGCGGGGCTGCGTCAGCTTGGGGCAGCAGCAGCAGGGCCCGTCGCCGCCTGTACCGTGGGTCAACTCCTCCGAAACCACGCCGTGCAGCCAGGACGTTAAGCCAGCAACGAGGCCCTGATGAGACGTGCACTCGTGCAGCCTGCAGAGACTGGCAAGCAGCGACCGTGAAGAATGCTTCCTGCTGAGGACGTCCCAAGCGACGGCCCAGGCAACGCTGCGACGGGATCAACACTGCCTGACAAGACCCGGCAGAGCACGCTGTTTCAGGTTCACCATCCCCCTGTACATTAGTCGCTGAGTGCGGTTATGCCCCGCAGCCCCCGTGTTGACTTTGCTGTGCGTGTTGTTCAGATAGAGCGACGCAAAGGTACTGATGCATGCAGTAATTGCAGCGTTGGGGCGTATTGTGCGCACTTGATGGCTTGGTGAAGACATCTAGCGTGCCTTCACCAAGCCATCAAGTGCGCACAATGACATCTCCTCGTTTGAGCCCGGGGGTGGTGGGAGATCGGAAACCCGGCGCCGGCTCACGTGTGCCATTCTTGAGCGTCTTGGCCGCCGCTGCGCTTGTGACAAGACGCTGGGGCGTGAACAGCTGGCATGACGTGCACATTGCAGACAGCCACAGTTACAATGTGCATGCATCCATTCATGTGCACGCATCTCGCCTTAATTTTGCATTCCCAAGCCTCTGCCATTGCAGGCCACCCGCGGTATTGTGTCGCAGCACCTGCTCGTTCCAACACCACCACATGCAATCTCCCCATAGCATGAAATGAGGAAATGCTGTATTCAATGGAATCCGTACAACACTGAGCGTACACGGCTTCAGCGCATTCCAGTGTGCGACACTACCGTGTTCAAGAAGGTTGATAAATAATCGATCGGCATCAATCTGTGTCAACCCCACAGAGCCCTTGCATTTCAGTGTGCGGCACTACCGTATCTTTAGTCGACAGGCCCTGAGCACCACCTGTGGCTTGTCCTTCCCTTGGTGCTTGCTTGGCCGCATGCAAGTTGCGCTGAAGTGCAGGAAGAGCACGCACCTGCTTAGATTGAGCCAGGAAAGGCGCTACACGTGTCGAGGCTTGCACCGGGACTGACTGAATTGCTCCAAGGTATTGTGCCTACACTCACTCACCGGTGTTGAGCCATGTCTGGAAGTCAGATTTTCAGCTCTGGCTCAACACGGATGAGTGTGTGTGGGCACACGTGCACAACACGTTGTGCTTTTGCGCCTGTGCTGGCTTATGGGCTGAGGGGGAGAGGCAGGTGTGGGGTGGGGGGGAGGAAAGAAGTTGCGGCTCTGCGTGCTATGCGTTTGCTGCACATGCACCCATGGTTGTGGCAACGCCACCTGCTGATGAATAATGGCTTCCCGTAACGACCCGGTTGCTTTCTGCACTGCATTCTCTTGTGTCGGTGGATGTTGAAGCGCACACGCCTGTGCAGAGAGTGTGGCCGCCAGCATCTTGACGCCGCGGCCCTTTCGTCGTTGTCAACCCACAGGTTATGAATGTGTGACTGTCTCCTGTCCCATACGTGCGGACTGGGTGGCTGGCCTTTGCATGGCAAGGTGTGCACACAGCCTGTGAGTGCGTTGACACCAGGCAGTGTGACGTGGAGTGCCTCACAACGCCAATTAGTGGACACTTATCAATGGGGTGTATGTCGTGGGTCTTGACACGGCAGGCCATCTGCGCGGCAGCATGTGTGGCACTAAGTTCAGCAGTGTTTACCCTGTTATTGCATGTGTATGTGTGCTACTCCCGTATTGGCCATGTGTACCTGCCGATGTAAGCTGTCCTGCCGATGTAAGCTGTCCGCCCGATGTAAGCTGTCCGCCCGATGTAAGCTGTCCGCCCGATGTAAGCTGTCCGCCCGATTTAAGCTGCCCGCCAAACAATTTGACGCCTGTGTGCTGCTCCGGGCGGGTCTGTACGCAGACCCCTGCATGCGTGCGCTCCAATAAGCACAACTCTCAGCTGCACAGCTCCCAGCTGCCAGCATTAACACCTTGCTAGCTATACATAGAGTTCAATGTAGATCAGAGTGTGCACCCATACACCAATAGCTATCATCACCTTGCGGCCATGCTACGATCCATCCCGCGCTTGATGGAGGTTATAATTACCTACGCAACAGTTTATTGCTGCCAGGCGACACCTGGGTGCCGTGCACGCCTCAGCGCTACAGTGCCCAGGGGCAGCTTGCAAATGCTGACAGGTCTTGAGCAGGGTTCCCACGCACTCAGTCCAGTGGTTGCTTGTGCACCAACGTTACCAGCCAAAAGGCTCACACTTGCAGACCCTAATAGTCCGTAGCTGTGCCGCGCTAGCCAGCACCTATAATCTATAGGTTCTTGTCTCAGTCTAACGACCAAACCATGGACTACTTGCACCACCAGCTGCCTACACCGCAGCAGGGCTCTTCAGCAGGGATCTCGATGCCGTTCGGGACCAGCTGCAGCAGCGATAAATGCTGCATGGTCAACGGTAACTTTCCACAGCGGAGAGCAGTCATGCCCTGTGCCAATCAAGCTGGCAGACGTGTTAATCTTTCGGAGCACTCGCTTGCATGCATGCTGACTTGGCAAACCGTTCACAGTTCTGTTCACTCGGTGTACGAGGCAGCAGCTGGACCAAGCTTAAATCCATTCGACCTTTCCTTTTCATTACTCCACGAGTGAGGAGGCCCAACAGCACGATCCATCTTCTTGCCTTGACTTGCCTTCCCTGTTTTCAAGCACGCGTTGAGGTAAACCACCCTCCTCCTTCCTCCCTCTTTGCTTACCTGCTGGTGAGCGTTGCAGCCCACACACTCAGACATGGCGCTCAGCACTCAGCAGTTGCCTGCTGTGCGTGCCCTGCACCCTGGCTGTGATGAGCTGGACCTCCCTCGTTCATATGCACTGGAGCTGGTAAGGTTCCTGTGGACAAAGCGGGCAGTGGCCACGTTGCCGCCAAATAGCACCGCTGCTGCCAGCAGCCTAAGCAGCCTTGCCCCCTCGGCAGCCTTGGACAAGCTCTGGTGCTGGATGCTGCTCAACACCAACGTGAGAGACGCAGTGCACCAGCTTGTGGGTGGGGACGTGCCACACAGCACAGCCGCAGCCCGCGACAGGCAGCCCGGGGATCCCAGGCTTCGCTCGCTGCGGTGGATGCGCGCTCTGGGCTGGGAGCCGGACCTGGATGCGTGGCAAGGCAAGAGCGGCACGTCCGGACACATCCACGCTGTCACGGTGACAGGTGTGAGGGAAGGTAAGGAGGCCACAACCACCTTGTACGCAAGCGGTAAGCAGATGGTGATCACGGAACACGCGTGCACCTCCCTAGCGACCTGTTTGGCAATCAAATGCTGGTTACCTAACACGCTGCCAACCTTCCAGCCTGTCGGCTCGGCCATACGTGCTGGCTCGCATGGGTGCACAAAACATATGTTGCCCCAAACGGCCAAAGCGCGCTCCTACTTGCAATCGTTTGGCCATGCTGCTTCCAGCCAGCGATCGCGCAGGATGATCAATCGGAGACGTCTACCTATAGCAAACGTCTACCTATAGCAAACGTCTACCTACATACCAGCGAGTACGCGGCTCACTGTATCTCCCCCAAAACTCACCACCCACCTTTCTTCCCCCCCCCCACCCCTTGTGAATGCCCCGACACGATGCGTGCACTGCCGCACTTTTCAGTAGGTAGACCGCATGCCGCCCTGTCAGACTAGCTACCACTAAGCAACAGGCGAGCAACCAAGCATGTGGACCACCTGAGTGTGTACCCGTTGTGTACTTGTGTGCACGTGCATGAACCGCACGTGCAGGCTGGTCCAACCCCTACTTCTTACAAGTCAGGTGGCGAGAGCAGCTGGCGGAGGAGGGCTTCCAGGTCAGCAAGGGAGAGCTCAAGCAGGCCGCTTGCAAGGTTGGCCAGGAGCATCGGCGGGCCTACGAGGCCTGGCTGCAGGCCATACAGGCAGCTCGTGCTGCACGGGCCACTGCCAGAACCGCGCCAGCTTCAGCCATCACCATTGCCATCAAGACGCTGACTGGCAAGACCACCAAAATTGAGGTGGCGCCGAATGCTGACGTGCTGGAGGTGAAGGACCTGTACTACGAGAAGGAGCGCGTTCCACCCTGCCACCAGCGGCTGATCTATGCCGGACGGCAGCTTGAGGACGAACAGACGCTTGACTCGTACAGCATCGGACACGATGCTGTGCTGCACGTAATTGTGAAGCTGGGCGGATGCTAGGCCGCCCGCGCCCTGATAGGCGCCCTGACAGCTGATGACATTGCCTGCTGGCGGAACGCGCATCCTTCGCATCAGGCTTGAAGCAGGAAGCAGGTGCCCTGCAAACACACCATACACACCCAATGGACCACACCGGCAAGGTGCCATGTACACGGCGCTGCCTGCAGATATGTTGCGGTTTGGCAATGATGATGGCATTATTGCTGACGTGACTCGTAGGCTATAACCCGTAAGGACAATGATCAAGTAGGTGCTCAAGCCGCATGCATGCAACTTGACCGCACCATGCATTGGGTCTGTCTGCAAGCTGTGCAACGTATAAACGTGCTGTACAAATGTGCGTACAAATGTGCTGTACAAATGTGCGTATAAATGTGCTGCGTATAAATGTGCTGTACAATTTAGCGCACCAGCGTGCACACTCACAGCACCCACGACGGGCGCCACGCCTCGGCGTACATCAGCACATTGAAGGCAGCGGCTGTTGGTGCACGCCTTCATGCGGCCCACTCTGAAATTGCCAACAATGCCCTTTTTTTGCCTACGGCACAATAATGCGCATAACCCCGCTATGCACATACCCACTCTATGCTTTCTCAAGATGCACAATAATAGCCAGAAGTGCGTCCTGCACCTCCACCATCTGCGATGCATTCGTACGCAAAAAGCACAGCGTGGGCTTACGTCCACCACAGAGAGCCATTCCATGCACAGAGAGAGCTAGCTGCCTCGTTAAACGCGTGTGCCACGTTTTGCTTGCCGCGCGCCTGTGCTGGCTGAGCCCGTTGCACCGCCTCCGGTGGTCCATTTCAAGACACTGTATGAGCGCTGCTATGCAGGGACCGCATAGCTGTTGTGCTGATTGTGAGCCAGCAGATAGTGTACGCCTGCGTGCGCCGCATGTGTGCTGCTGTGCAAGAAACATTCCATGTTCGTCGCATTACATTTGCTGTGGCCTGATAGCTACCCGAGCCATTACTGCTGCATGCTCAACGCTGGTGGCATCCGTTGAAGTAAGCTTGTACTAAACCATCCATTCTGATTGACCGTCTGCCGTTGATCCGACCTCCAAGCAAGCACTGCGGCCCAAGTAAGGCTGCAGGCAGCGCAAGGGGGTGTGCACCTGGGGGCTGTGTGTTGTGCATTTGTAAATACAGCACACAACGCTGCTTTGCTCCAATTCGCTGAGGCTGCAGGCTTACACCGTGCATGCCTCGAACAGCTGCAGCATCTGGCGTTATCCCACATCCCCCCGCCATTATTGTGTGCCGCGCTTCTGCAGGTGTCCAGTTGCAACGTGCAAGGCTAATGATACCAGGTGGTGGTGGGGTGGGGCGTGCCAGTGCGCCACCACAAGGCAGCAGTCCATACATGCAAGAGCCGTGCTGTTAGGTGCTCTACCTACGGCATCAGCAACAGCCAGCATAAGAGCTCGCCTCACTGGCTGACACCACCAACGCTCCGCAGGCGCCTTGCCTTTGCCCACCTGCCCCATGCTTCCATGCATTGGTGCACACACCACACAGGCAACAGAGTTAGCGGAGTGCAATCCCCATAATGGCTGTAAGCTTAGCAAGCTGTTCACTGACAGGCCAGCAGCCACCATGCCGGCCACGCACGCATGCCCTCCTTGTCCATCCTTGTCCTCTGCCTTCCGTACAGTTGTGAACTTGTGTCCTTCTGCGGTAGCTGTGCAGGGTCCTGCTGAATGGATCGTAGGAACTAGGAAGTGAGGCCTACAACTCCCCACTCCTGCCGTTGCTGCTGCTGCTGCTGCTGCTCAATATTTTCCAACCGTCGCCGTGCGCTGCCTTCATGAACGCTTGTAGGCTCGCATGTACCGTACTGCATGCATGCACACAATGCATGTTGTTATGCAGTGGCCTGGCCTCACCCATCCACACCAGCCCCGTGCCCCCCCCCGCTGCGTGGCGGTCATCAATGCCATCTATCAGGCTGTGCACAAGCCCACAAACCTGCCTATCAGGCACAGCGGCGCAGGCTCATGTGGACAAAGCAGGTAGTGGCTACAACTAGCTGACTTGGCAAACCGTCAGCTCGCGTCTCGGCAACCATGCTGAACCAGTTCCAAATGCGAATTCACCCCTGAGAACCCTGCCTTAATCTGATCATCTCAGTCCTGAGCCTTGAGGAGGCCCCAAAGCACGATTCATCCGCTTAACTTGCCTACTTTCAGGTCCTTGCTCACCTGCTGCGTGAGGCCGCCGAATGCATAGCAGCCAGCGCACCCACTCAGCCATGGCGCTCAGCACTCAGCAGTTGCCTGCTGTGCGTGCCCTGCACCCTGGCTGTGATGAGCTGGGGCTCCCGCGCTCCCATGCATTGGAGCTGGTGAGGTTCCTGTGGACGAAGCGGGCGGTGGCCACGTTGCCGCCAACCAGCACCGCTGCTGCTGATTCTGCCGCCAGCAGCCCAAGCAGCCTTGCCCCCGTCGGAAGCCCTCGACAAGCTCTGTCGCTGGATGCTGCTGAACACCGACAGCAGGGACGCAGTGCACCAGCGGATAGGTGGGGAAGTGCCATACAGCACAGCCGCAGCCAACGATAGGCAGCCCGGGGATGCCAGGCTTCGCTCGCTGCGCATGATGCGCGCTCTGGGCTGGGAGCCGGACTTGAGCGCTTGGTCCCAGGGGACGTACAACACCTCCGGGTACATCCACACTGTTACAGTCACAGGATTGAGGGAAGGCAGGGAGGCAACAACAACCATGTACGCAGGCGATGGTGGTAAGTAGACTCTACCTGATAAGTTTCTTGATGCGCATGCGTACCTAACAGCGAACTAAGCGTATGACACCCAACTGTCGGATACCCAGACAGGCTCTCACTCTTCCAGCCACCAGCTTGCGCTTGTCTGCTTGCACCAACTGGTGAAGCTGGTGGTGTTTCGGTGGACATGCACCTGCTTGCATTCGGCTGTGCTGCGTCCACCCGGCCATGTAGGCCGATGCGTCTCCCGATCTGTATCTCCACCAATTCTACCATCGCCCTGCATGCACCCCCACACCATGCATACCATATATGTGTGAGATACCCTATCATTACATCAGCCAAGCACCCAGGGGCAGCAGCCACCAGCTACCACAATGCCTGTGTCATGCGCCCGTGTGTTTTTGTTTGTGTCTGTACTGATTTGTGTCACAGGCTGTGAGGAACTCGCTGACTTGTGGCGTGAGCAGCTTGCTGAGGAGGGCTTCCAGGTCAGCGACAAAGAGCTGAACCGGGCGTATGACAGGGCCCGCTTGGAGAGTGAGCGCGCCCACAGGCAGCCGATCGAGGCGGCTCGAGCCGAGTGCAAGGCTGCCAGGACCGCACGCGCTATTTCCTTCCAGCTCTTTTTCAAGACAATGACTGGCAAGACTATAACACTTGAGGTGGATTCGGATGCTGACATACTGGAAGTGAAGGACCTGATCCAGGACAAGGAGGGCATTCCAGCCAGCGAACAGAGGCTTGTGTATGCCGGAAAGCAGCTGGAGGATGACAGGACGCTTGACTCGTACAGCA
Organism: Chlamydomonas asymmetrica; assembly: GCA_001662385.1. Lineage (NCBI taxonomy): Eukaryota > Viridiplantae > Chlorophyta > Chlorophyceae > Chlamydomonadales > Chlamydomonadaceae > Chlamydomonas > Chlamydomonas asymmetrica. The sequence continues at coordinate 74,241 of BDDA01000335.1, read as the reverse complement.
TCGGACGTCAATACACAGTGCACCTGGTACTGAGGCTGAGAGGATGCTGGGCTGGTCAGCACCCCAGGCACCTGATGCCATTATTACCTGACCTAGCGCATGTCAGCATGAGCAAACATCAAGCGGTGCCCTACAGCTCATACCACTTGCAAAAATGCATGCATGGCGCCACGTATTTGGTCCAGTAGACCGCTAGCTCTGTTCTTGATTACCGTAACTGCTCAGCATGATAGCGCAGTGCAATGCATGCGCTGGCTGCTGTATGGTGTTCGCCATGAAACGCGTGACGATTGGTCTCGCCTAGCAGCTTTGGGTTTGGGTATTCTTGGCGGCAGCCCGCCTAGTTCATCATGTTGCGATGAGTGAGAGCTTGCAAGTTGCTCACATGCCCTGTGGTTCACATCAGCAAGTAAGGTGCCACGCACACCGACCTGTGAATCCTCTACTATAATAAATCGATGATTGATATGGCATTGCCAACATTCCGTAAGGCCAACTAGGTATGTAGTCTACATCTGGTGCACCTTGACTACCGTGACCGCACCATACATCGGCCTGCAGCATGCGCACCTCTTGTGCCAGTACTGTAGTGCGGCCACGCATGCCTTGTACTGTGTGTACTGCATGTACTGTATGCTTCCGTGCATCCGTCGGTACACACCCCCATGCGGGCAGCACCCACACACTCAATACCGTTCATTTGGTTGGCTGCCTGCGGTACAAGCCATGCACATGCACATGCACCCGCATTCCTCACTTGTAATTTACAACACCGCAAAGTGGACGTGCGCCAGCCAGTTTTCCCCCTCGCTGGGGCAGTAGGGCACATTTTTACCATAGCACCATCACAGCCCACATGTGTACCGTTTTGACACAGCAGTATACAGCAGTACACGTATGATGCGATGCAGCGCAATCCTAGCCTGTAACGTGCCCGTCAAGAAAACAAATCAACACATGCCCTGCACACATCGCCTCACAATGGGCCAACGGGGGTAGCGCGAGGCTGCTGAGCTATTACGTGGCCGCGGCAGGCAACTTCATACTGGTGGCGGGGCAACCCTCAGCGCAAGGGATGGCTGCGGTGTGGTGGGCACAGAGCGGGGTAGCACACGCATGTATGCGTGCAGCTCTGGGCGGCAGGGTGTGGGACTGTGGGACAGACTGGTGTCACCCACCAAGGAGTTGGTTGGCAAGTGGCAACTTGGCGTTATGTCCATCCGTCCTGCAGTCACCGACTCACTGACTTACCGGTATTGCGCACGAATACAGCAGTGCAGATGGCGGTGGTGCAAGACGCAACGTTGGTGGTGCGTGCCTGTCTCGTTCAGGTTGCCTCAGTGCTGCTCGCCAACATCCGGGGGGGAAGGAGGGGCATGTGGCCTGGGTGCGAAAGTGCAATATCCCAGCATCGCGTCGGGGCAAGGGTTGAAGGGGTTATGCAGCGGTTGTAGCGGTTGGGGGTAGGTGAAGAAAGGGGAAACAACAAGCCAACAATGATGCATCCCCAGTTCATCATGTATGCATCACGCATGGCCAATCAAAGTGCAGTACTGCACTGATTGATAGAGCTCGTTGGTTGTGCAACATGCCAGCGATGAGACGGCCAGGCGGGAACTCGGCTTCACAAGGCACATGGCAAGCTTGGGCATATACATGCATACGAGTCAGCCGTGGTACATTGCAGGTGTGCACTCCGAGCGCAAAAACGTTATTGGTGCAACTTTGGTGCGCATGCTCCCCCCCTGTGCTGGATGATGGGGCCGCTCATCACAATCGCACCAACCGCGCACATGCCCGCTATGCAAGACAGCGGTAGGGGACCTGCAGCATAACCTCTTTGCCTGCCTGCTTGTACGCGCTCGCTTCGCATTGCCCATCAGATACGTATGTGCAACGAACCAGCCGCCCACGCCGCCTAACACGGCCATTGCATTCACACTTGCTCTCATGTACGCGCGCGCACACGTACGCTGTTCCTGCACATGACTCCAGCGCCATCATTAATGGCCCGCGAGGCCGGTGGATGTAGAGTCAGTCATGCTACGAAGCCAACGCCGGCTGCTATACTCGCTTTCAACGATGCACCTGGGCGTCTCACTTCTGCGCTCCAGCGGTGCGCTTCAGCTTCTCCACCTCCGTAGACAGCTGCTTCAGCTGCTCCGCCTGGGCCTTCAGCTGCTCCACCTGGGCCTTCAGCAGCTCCTTGTCCTTCAGCTGCTCAGCCTGAGCCTTCAGCAACTCCTGCTTACGCAGCTCCTTGTCCTTGATTGCGCGGTGCGCCACCAACGCGGCATCAGCCCACTGCTTGGCCATCGACCTCAATGCCTTCTTGGAGCTCCGCACGCGCTCGGCAGCGCTGGCAGCAGGCCAGTCCGGGTACAGGATGCTGTACATCCTCGCCAGCACCTTCTGGCATGCCAACACACACATGCACATGGGCTCATTCATAAAGCTTGCCAGCATCATGCCAAGTTAGCAGCTCCATCAAAAAGGCTGATGCGGCCGACTACATAGCTCTCGTGATGCAAGAGATGCAGCGGTTGAGCCCAGGTCAGGGCCGCGATGTGGGGCGTATGAAGGTCCATTCAAGCACTCCCCGCACCTGAAGCATGTTGCCGTCCGGGAAGCGGGTAAGCAGCTGGGCCATGAACTCGTCCGTGCGAGCGACCAAGTACTCGTCCGGCTTGCCTCCTAGCCCCGGCACCTTCTCCACACGGATAAACGTCCAGGTCTTCAGGTCCGTCAGGACCGCCCACACCGGGCTGCATTCCCGGCTCAAACGAGCCAGCTCAATGGCAGCGGCGAGTGGTTGGAACATATGCTCGGTGAGGCACGCATTCTTGACCTCTACCACCAAGACGGGCTGGTACCCATCGCGCAGCGCGTCCTTCACATTGCCGCGCGCCCGCACGACTGTGGCAGGGCGGCGTAACACGATGAACTGGAAGGGGCCTGCCAGGTGATGAGGCATGCACAAGAGGCAGTTGGTAATGTGTTGGAACGCACGCACACACCAACGGACAAGCCAGTGCGGTGCACGCATGGGTGGCCGCCCGCCTTTATGAGGGAGCCTTGGCCTCTGTGCTGCTTGATGCAGCAGCGCTTGAAAGCTCCAAGTCTTAAAAATACACATACAACTATACAAGTACATGCAAGGGTGGCCACCTGCTGTCCCTAGTGTGAGGTGCAGGCACGGAGGGTCACCTTACGAGGCACCATGGCAAGATGACGTGTAGCCTGACTTACTCCCAACCAATCACAGGTCTTTCCATGCACAGGACTCTGCGCAGCTGCTCTGATTCCACATGGGAATACATTGCACAAATCACCTAGCAGCATGTAGCCGTCAGTGCGCTCCTCGCCAATCTCTGACGTGCTGCCGCCATGAGGACCAGCACGTGCGTCGTTGGCCTGAATGGTGCTTGGCCTGTGCGCCGCCGTCGCCAAGCCCTCAGGGCTCCTCCGCCCGCTGCCACCCGCGCTGCTTGCCCTTCTCCCCTCCTCCTCCTCCTCCTCCTCCTCGTCCTCGTCCTCGTCCTCGTCCTCGTCCTCATCGTCCTCGTCCTCGTCTTCCTCCTCGTCCGATGACTCAGGCGGGCCCATGCACGCCACCTCAAGCTCGCTGTTGTTATCTGTGTTGGTGTCGTCGGCCGAAAACTGCAACTCGATGCGCAAAGCAAGTGCATATCAGCAAGGCCCAGGATTAAGCCGTGTCCGCACGCTGTAGTTGCGGTGCTTTGCCCAGGAAATTTGGGGCCCTTGCTTGTGACCTTGCAGTTCGGTTCAAGGCAGTGTAGGGGCGCGGATCACGAGTGTGCCACGATGAAGAGCAAAACTAGCACTCCACGCAGGAATCAGCACTCCACTGCCGCCATGCCCGCCAGTGAACAGACATGTAGGTGCCCACATCCGCCTCTCATGTGTGCGCCCCCTCCCCCCCCCACACACACACCCCCACACACCCACACACAAATTGTGCCTTGCACGCCTCACACACCTGAAGGGACAGCAATTCCCACAACATTTTGTACAACACCCAGTACAACCGCCGCTCCCCGGTGTCTCGGAAAGTGAGACATACAGTGCCGGCTACACTGGGCGCCAGGTGCTCAAGGACTGCCGCGAATGGGTCCATGTCATGCTGAAGCTTCTTCACACGCGGCCACCTGTCCGGATCCTGCAACCACAAGCTTACAGCTCGGTCAACGCCGCTGACATCACTGCCGCCGCCACGGCAGCTGTCAGTGGTAGCATTGCGGCTGCACAAGTGGTCGGGCCGGTAGTCTGGTCTGACGACAAGGTCTCTGAACGCATCAGCCAGGTTCCGGTACGTCTTGACACTGCATACCCCGCTGCCGCTACTGCCGCCGCTGCGTCGCCTTTTTCTGCTGCTTGGAATGCTGCCTGGATTGCTTTCGCGCCCAATGTCCATGTCTGCCATGAACGGTGATACAATGCCAGCAGGATGATGCCTGCGTTCGCAACACAGCGGCGGCGGCGGCGGCGGCAGTATGCCTGCGTTCACAACACAGCGGCGGCGGCGGTGTACACATGTCACTAAAGCAGCGTCAATAACCTTCATCGTGCTGGTAGTAGCTCCCTTGCTGTGAACAGCCTGTCCGCCAATCTGCTTGCGCAGCCTTGTTCCTCTGTGTGTTTGGAACCAGCAGGCGCCCGTGAAGTGCGTTGGGCACGAAGCAGGCGTTCACGCACGCGCACATGCACACCCACGCACACGCATCATGCGCGAAAACGTGCACACGCGTGCGTGTGCACGCTTTGATGCAAGCAAGTACGTGTCACCTTGGGTGTCGTGTATAGCGCGTATCAAACATGGGGGAGGCTGCGCACTCTGGCGCGCGGCAGCCGATGAGTGACTGTGTATTTGACTGTGTTGGCTGGCATGGACCGTGGACTGCTAATGTCCTGCGCGGTTGCACAAAGGAGGGGAAGAAATCAGCCTGCAAGCGCACTCTCAACCGCCATGTCGGCACCTGCTTCACTGCGATCGCACCGATCGACGATGTGTGGCTCAGCAGCTGCCCACTCAGCTGGTGGCGGTCAGGCGCATCAGATGCATAGCGTGCAGTTCAGGCACAGAGTGTGGGCACGGGAGGGTGTGGTAGGGTCTGCCCAACGAATAACTTTGGCAGTTTTAGCAGCGTGTTTATTAGGATGCATCGCACTCTGGCGCATCACACCGAAAGAGCATATATAGTATGCACAACAGCGCACGGAAGAGGAGGGCTGAGAACAGCAAGTTGCATGAGCACGTCAACACGAATGGCAGCATGTGCGGGCGCACTGCGTGGCCAGAGGGTGGTCAAGCAACGCGTGGAATGAAACGGGAGGGGGGGTACACAACACTTCTTTCGCCGTCCTCACCAGCAGCCAAGACGCTCCAAAAGTAAAGGCCCACGCTGAAAGTCCCGGCTGGGTCACGGCTCAAGAAATCACAATTGAGCACTGCTGAGCCGCATCGTTACACCCGGTTTAAGAACTGCTACGACTGCAAAGCACAGCCTCAAACTCACTCTGTACACCCCTTCTAGAGCTGCAGAATATGCCAAGCTGTGCCTCACGAAGTAGAGCCCGTAAATTGGCAGGTCGCGCAAGCACGTGCCAGCGCTGAGGTTCTGCAGCAAGCGGCCGGCTTGCAAGCAAAGCAAAGTTCATACGCCGGAAGAAAGCAAGAAACACCGTAAAGGTAAGTAAAGCAGCTATGCGGAACTCAGACTGTCGAAACCTTTAGCGCTTAGGTACCCCTCTCAAACACACTAGACGAGAGATGCTGGACCCTCAAAAGAACCCAGGCTACCGCTAGGAGCTGCAGAAAGAATGAAACATATCTCAAAACGATATGTCACGCCCTGCACCTGGCTGACCGATGGTGGACGCATGGTGTACTGAGCCCCCTGGAGTGCATCCGACACAGAGTGCACAACACATCACGGGTGGTTTTCATATCTCACGCTCGCTCTCATCTTTCTCAGTTGTTTGACCCGTGGGTTGTGTTTCGTCCACGCTTCGTTGATATGAACAGGCTGCCTCACCATTAGGGCGAGTCGGGCGACCCACTAGACCCACCCAGCAGGGCCACTCTTTCCCACGCCAGTGGTGAGTGCCTGGGACTGCAGCATGTGTCGGCCTGCAGCATGCGCATTTCTTGTGCCAGTAGAGTGCGTACCCACGCATGCCTGTACTGTATGTATTGCATGCTTCCGTGCATCCGCCGGTACGTACGCCCCCATGCAGGCAGCAGCGCCCACACACTAAACACCTTTCATTTGGTTGGCTGCCCGCACGCGGTACAAGCCATGCACATGCACATGCACCCGCGTTTCTCTGAGGCTGCTGAGCCAACACGCGGCGGTGGCAGGCAACTCTGATGCTGGTGGCGGGGCACCTCAGCACCCGCGATGGCTGAGGTGTGATGGGCACAGAGAAGGGCGGCACGTGCGTGCGTGCAACTCAGGCAGCAGGGTGTGGAGCGGATGCATGTCACCCACGGGTTTCACCCACCACCAAATCGGTTGGCCTTGTATGCACCCTGTAGTCACCGTCTGACCAACTGACCGGTAATGCGTACAAATGCAGTGCAGATGACGGTGGTGCAAGCAGAATGCGTAATGCTAGCATATCATCCGATTTGCCGTCCTGTAGGTGCATTGCTGCCATACTATCGTGTCGGCACGCCAAGACGGCGGTGCGTGTATGAAATGTGACGGGCGCCCGGCAGGTTTCTGCAATGTGTAGTTTGTGTGTATGTATGCACCACATGGGCCAGACTGCCAGACCCACGCATCATTATCATGTTGAAAGTTGTATTACCGTAATGCTTGGCCTGCTCATGCAATGTCCACGCCTCGCTGCCAAAGGCTGCAGGCAGCGCAACTGGGGGTGCGACAGGATGTGGACTGTCTGTTGCTCTTCAGGTCGTTGCAAATACCGACGCATGCACACAGCTGTTTAGTGCTCAAACTGCACCCCGAGGCTGCCACCTCCCACAGTACATCAACAAGCTCACAGTTGGTGTGTGGCACATGCGCCAATGTGCGCAGCGCTTCTCAAGACAGGAAGTCACAACGCGCAAAGCTGATGATACCATTGCGGGCTTGTGACGGCTACGGGTTACATGGCAGTGTGGCGGTAAGGCAATCATCCAGTGCAGACTGGAAAGTGTGAATCCACCCAGAACAGCGTGCAGGCAATAAACAGTAAACTTGGCAAATGGAAAATTCACATCAGCAAACCACACAGCTGTTGCATCCCACAGCATTAATCACCCACAATGGACAACGTTTGCACGCCTCTGCACTTTGTGCCCAAGCCAATTCTCAAGCGATGCCGTGCTCCAGCTGCAGCAGCGCACACTGCTGAATTGTCACAGATGCAATCAGGTTGTCACAGATGCAATCAGCAGCACGGCAGCCATGCTGTGAATTGAGCAGGCAGGCGTAATTGCTCACATATGTGCACATGCACAATGCACCTGCTGGTATCTCAACCCCGGTCGTGGCGGTGCGGCGGACGGGTGGGGCGTGAAGCCACAAGGCAGGAACCCGTTCAAAACATGCAGGAGCAGTGCTGTGAGAAATCCTACGGCAAAAGAGCTTGTCGCACTGGCTGCTGCTGTAGACACCACGAACATTCCGCACCATTGTGGACACTACCAATGATTATGATGCCCTTTGGACCCGCCGCCTGCTGCCCCCCGCTTCCATGAGCTGGTGGCGCACCACCCACCACACAGCTGCAGTCACTTCCATTGCTACGGGCTGCGCCTGCCCTGCCCTTCGTCATTCCGGGGACCGCCCAGGCAGCACCCCAGCAGCAGGTGCCTGATGCTCACGCAGCCCTTTCCTTGCCTGTCCTCTTGGTGCTTTCCCTCCTTTGGCAATGCACTCATGATCCCGCAGCAAGTGCTGCTGTCGCTGCTAATTAAGCCACATGCCACTCTCGGCCTCATACGCTTACTGCTGCTGCCAGCCGCCGTACGCTACCGCTAGCTGCTGGAGCGCTTTCCGGTGGGCTCACTGCATCCACCCGCTACTCAGCTGCCAGTAAGGGGGCCTGCATGCACACAGCAGCACACGCACACAGCAACACACACATGCATGCACTGATGCACAGCCTCGTTGTTCCTGTACACCCATTGTCATCAGTGAAGGACAGAAGCGGGTGGCTTGGACACGCCGCGCCCACACCACCGTAGACGTGTGCGGCGGACATGCGCCGCGCCCGCCCACCACACCTGGTGCCACCCACCTGTAGCGTGTCGTAGAGCGCCAGCATGTCGACGATTTTGGGCTGCTTGCAGGCGCGCGCGGCGTCTGCCGGCGTCCAACCGCGCGTGTTGCGAACGCGGTGGCTCGCTCCGAGTTGCAGCAGCAGCGCGGCCTTGTCGCGCCAGCCGTTTTCCGCACACACGTGCAGTGCAGTCTGCCCGGTGGCCGTGGCGCGCTGGTCCAACTCTGCACCGTTGTCAACCAACAAGAACAGGTTGGCGTCGGGGCCCGCACCGTGTAGTGCATCACGCCGTCGCCGGTCGCATCGGTGGCGCGCATGTCAGCTCCGCTATCCAGCAGCGCGGCCAGGGCGCCGTGGCCGCGCCGGCAGCTGGCGGCTGCGTGGATGGGCAGCTGCCCGCGCGTGATGCGCGCCCTGAAAGCGGCATCGGCGCCAGACGACAGCAGCAGCTCGACCATATGGTACGACGTCGCGCGGAACAACGGGCTGCTGACGCCGCTGCTGTCGACGCCATTTGGGTCAGCGTTGGCCGCCATGAGCAGCCGTGCCAGCTCCACGCTGTCCAGGATGACGGCGAGGTGAAGCGGCGAAACCATCACGGTGTCAGTACTGTTGGGCAGATGGTACAACCCGAGTACGTTTGGGTCTGCACCCATTAGGAGCATGAGGTCCGCCGCATCATGGACCTTCATGACAGCTGGACTGTGCAGGGCGTCTGGGGCTAGAAGGGGGCGCAACAGGTTGTGCAGCGGGCGCTCGGGGTGCTCCTTCATCACCCACAGGGCCGCTAGCTGAATAGGCGGAGAAGCTCAGCCTTGTTGCCCTGTACCATGGTAAGGGTCACCCTTGCACCGTGCAGTCAGGAAGTCAAACCGACTTGAAACGCGAATGGTGGGCCTGCCTAAATTCGCGCCTTGTCGCCTTCGGACACCCAAGACACAAGTGCTGGTGTAGCTTGGTTTCTATCATGAATCACAGGTTTTCGTGTGTGCATATCTGCAGCGTCCCAAGGCTAGGCGGAAGTGGTGCAGCAGGCATGTCCAACGGGTGCCTTTCACCAACCTGCACGTCAGGCACAGTGACACTGCGCTACCTGTGTTGGGCAGCAGCTTCACGATGCGCTCCAGGACTTCAGCGGGAAGCTTCTCAAGCGCGACCAGTTCGCGTTGACTGGCACCCACCGAGTCGGTTGCATCTTGGGTGACTGTCATCAGCTGGCCCTCACATGTGCTGCCCGTCTGCAGTTTGCAAGGCAGGACAAGAGTGCAGTTTTGACAAGGGCTCGCAGAACAGCCTGGCGACCGCAGTGGTTTTGCGGAGGTGGCAGCAGTGCTGCACAAGGCCGGTTGCACAGCTTACTTGATTCAAGCCGTCCACAGTCATAATTTCCAGGTCGGTTGCCTCCTCCCTGCCCGTCAACTCTTCCAAGGCTGAGGAGTCCATTGTTTGACCATCACTAGAATCAGTGCTGACCGGCCTTCTCCTCTTGCGTACCTGCGGAAGCCACACAGATTATGTCGGTTGGTGGCTAAACAAGGGCAAAGCACAGGCCGCAGCACGGTGGCCCAGGGCGAGCAGAGTAGCTCCTGCTGTGTGCGGCGAGAAGTGCTGTGGTTTCTGCTCGTGGCTTTGTTGCTAGCGGTTTGTCCTACACATCCTGGGCTCACTTCTACCTGCTTGCAGGCACATGCGGTACTCTCTGTACAACGCCACAATACGCTTGACTCGGGAGCCCAGAGACTGCCTCCTAAAAGCACAGCAAGCTGTAACCACGAACACTCATGCAGCTGGCAAGTAACACGGCCTTCCTTCTCACACGAATCCACGCCTGACCCCACCACTCACGCTCACATGACACTCGTCGCGTTGACGCCGCACTTGCACCTAAGCATGTGACGCCACGGCCTGCCTTACCTGCCTGGGCGTGCCCCTGCTCTTGCTGCTGTACCTGGGTGCCTTGTGTTACACAACACTCATGCTCAGCGATACGTACCCCAGTAAGCATGTACCGGTGCACGTGCCAAGTGCCACAAGTTCAACAACACACTGTTTCAGACGTGTTCACGTTCGCTCGTAAAATTGACCGCTGCTACATTTACAACTGGTACAAAATGCTATGGCAATAACAGCAAAGCGTACAGCACCTTGCTGGACTGTTGCTCAGGCCCGTGCTGCTGTGCCTATACGGCGGTCATGCATGCTCCCTCACGCGGCGTATGTTGCATTGTTGCTGCATCTGCTAGCGGCTCTAAAGCATGCCTGGCCCCATCCGGGGTCAGCATGCAGCATGCGCCATTCGGATGACCGCCCGTTCCTGGCATGACCCATACGGCATACCCAGCAGAATTTTTGAATGCATGCTTGTTGCTGCACCCAGTGCTGCTAGTGCTGCACCAGCCCCGCTACCAAGTAGCAGCGGTGTGGGCGTGTGGCAGTCCGCTGCTGCTTTGCGAGTTTCGTGGGATGACACTGGCTCAGCCGGCTGCATGGCATGGGCTGGCAAAGTCTGCACACGCCATCACATGCCACAGCAGCAAACGTCAAATCGACCTGGCCACCAGGATGCGTGTTCCATGCTGTCAGTCACCACTCATCAAAGTGGATCTGCGCACCGTGCTCTGTGCCACTCAGACCGCATCAGTGCACATTTCAATACCACACTGCGCAGCATGCTGGGACTGCGTGCGCATGCTGTACTGGCACCCTAAAACTGCATTATCCCACACGGCTACTCTTGAACATCACTGATCACCCACGTCAGGGTTTCACGATACGAATAATTCGAACCCATTTCTCGTATCGCATCGTATCGTGTCGAATCGTATCGATCGTTTCGATCGTATCGCTGTACCGCGCGCAACACATGCGGTGCACAGAGTTTAACGCCCCAAACAAGCCCCAGAACAAGCAAATACACCACAATGCCTTGGAAAACATGGTTTGGGGCATGTATGTTGGAGTTTCAGTGAAAGAAAGCAGGGTCGGGCAGGTCGTCAGACGCCAGGCGTGTTTCGGCGGTTGGAAGATGCACCTGGTGGGCTCAATTTTTACCACCAGAGCGAGGGCGCAAGCTATACCCCAGCCCGTGTGATCTGAAAACATCGTGTTTCTTTAAAAGGAACGTTTTCTGAGCCTGGGTCTTGCAGTGCGATAAGTGTTTGCAGCCGCGTGCGCCGTACGCACGCCGAAACCGTTGACGCACGTCGCCAGCCGACCCAGGGAGGCTGAGAGATAGAGAACGATGGGCAGAAAGATGATAAGTAGCAATCGCGTACCGCTGCCACTCAAAGCCGCAGCATCAGGCCGCACCAGGCCGAAGCGATGTGCACGGCTAAAACGGCCGCCCGGCAAAGAAGAACATAGTCGGGGCCATAGCCCTGATGGTGAAGTTGTATACAGGTTCCAGGATGACAGAGTCATTCTGCATTACATACCTAACCTGTGCATGCTGAAGCTGATACGGTCTGAACTCTGAAGCGGGCCACGCTCAGTCACCCGGCCTTGCCGCCGGTGTGCATGGCATGTACATGAGCAACCATGTCTGGAACGCATCATTTGCTGCAGACATGTGAATGGCTACTACAGGTTGGCATTGCCAACACGCCTGTGGTGTAATCATGCCAAAATTCCATATGGTCGCATCACGTTTCAAACTTTGTCGCATGGTATCGTATTGTGTCGTATCGCATCACATCGCATCGCCCTGACCCACGTATATCACCCGAATGTCTCCAATTCTGTATGCAGTTCTTCAGGGCTGCCCGCGTGACACGTCCAATGTTCGCCTGCGACCAGCCTTCTACTTCGTGCTTATCCTTGTCTTCTTCAGATCTGATCTCAAGGGCCATACGTATACGAGATCGCCAGGTGCACTGGCGGGCAGTCATCCCACAACTGCCATTTGCCTGTTTGTGGCACGCGCACAACTTACACCAATCTGTATCAGTCTGTCTAGGTTGCATGGTGACCATGCTTGTGCTCTTGGTCTAGTGGTGGAAAACTGGGAATGAAACAGCATGCTCAGCATACGGCAGCACAGTGCAGTTGGTCCTGACAAAAAGCCCTTCTCCGAGCATACGGCCAATGTGAACGGATGGCACGTGGCATGACATACATCCAGCACAAGCATGCACACACGTTGCATGTGCTTGTTCTAGGACCAATCAAGCAAACTGGAGCTTATGCACATGAGCTGCTGCAAGGCGCAGCCTGGCAGGCCCACAACACGGGGCGGCAGGCTACAGCCATTACACAGCACATGCGGGTGTTGGGTTCCAGCAAGGCAGAGCGCACAGGAAAACAAAGTGCACTTTGAACCCATGATAATGTACACATGGCGCAACCGCTGTGCATGCACACCACATTCAATCGATCGCCGAAACACTGCACGTGCCTGTACGCCCCTTCCGAGTACCCTTCCAGTACCGTAACTAGACTCATGAGTTAAGTCGGGGCGCGAGCACTTTATGTACCTCAACGGCCATTTCTTCTATTCCATAACGCGCAAGAACTTGGGGAAGCTGGGCAAGACGCACAGCTGGTTGCGGTAGGACACGCTGTCAGTGTGGCGCTGGCGCTCATGCATGCAGGGAAATGCGGCCCAGTGCATGTCAAATTGCCGATTGCCGCAATCAAAAGACGATTTCAGGCGGAGCCAGCATGTGAGCAACGACACCAGCAAGCTGTCATCAATGAATACAAACACACCTAACAGAAACGGGCAGCAGAAGCGGCAGCAGCATACAGGCTGTGTGGTATCCTCAGACAGCTGCAGCCATGCACAAACACGCAGTCTGGTGGGAGGGGAAAGGGGTGAAGGGCAATACGCAGGCTTTGCTCAAGCGCTGCACACACGGCATGAGGACGGCATTGGCTCCGGGACCCGGCACGGCCTGCATGGCTGTGAGCCACGCACAGATGATTGTCGCTTGGCGGTTAACGGGACAGGGTAGGAGCGCAGCGCAAGCGCAGATATGCCAAGAGACCCGCCACAGCAGACGCGTGTTGCAGCTTCCCCACAGCTGGTGGTGGTGGCTGTGGTGGTGGTGGCTCACAAAACGCGATTCGCTCGGAACGCAAGTCATCTTCGGGTAGTAGGGTGCGGGTTGAGGCATAAGGAGGCACTCCCTCCCGCTCATTCACTGGGCGCTGCATGCCGCCTGTACTGACGTACCGCTTGCAGGTTTGCAGTACACACGGGGGTCAGGGCAAGTGACGTACGACGGGCTGTGCACGGACCGGTCGGAAAGGACGGGTGTATTGGAGAGCCTCCGCCTACTGTACCGCCTACTGTACCGCCAACTGTACCATCCTACGTAGCATACGGTAGCTAGCCTCACTGACCGCTGACGCCACACAGCATAGGGGGGTTTGCACGCGACAGCACAGGAAACAACGGGAAAGTACAATGAAGTGTTGTGTGAAGCACAAAGCAAGCCAACTGAGCGAGGTGGGGTGGGGGTGGAGGGTAAATAACTAGGCAGGCTGGTTTGGCCGTTATGCTGCGACAAACTCAACACAGGTAGCCGCAGTTTGGTGCTGGCAGGGACATGCAAGCACGTGCAAACATGCGTACGGTACACGAGGATCGGTTGAACGTAAGTGGGCTGCAACACACATACAGACATGCATGCATGCGGGTCAGGGATGCAACAACCACAATATGCTTGCTGGTCAGGGATCTCAACATGGTCTCTCAATTGGTCATCCAGTGTCATGAAACCAGGCATCGGTGCAGTAACCACATCCACCCAGAACACACCCGCCCAAAGGTGTCATGCGCTTCAGCAAAGGCTGCCACCGGCAAATACCCGTGACCTTTCAATTCCATAGCACGTGGTTTAGCCAAAGCGGCAGCACGGCATTACTAGTCAGCACGCTCGGTTGGCAGGCACTCCAGGTCAAGGCCGTCAACACACCCTATCCGAGGCACTAGCAGCAACGATAGCTAAAGCACCACAGCACCTGAGCCAGCCCGACTGTGCCAAGTAACCAGATGCAGTCAGTAGAAATAGAGGTCAGCACCGCATGCATGCAGCCAGCATTAGCTGACCCACATCATGACCGACGCACATCGCTGCAGGCACGACCCACATCCACGTCATGGCCACACACAGCACGCGCGCGTTCGCGCCACCCCCAGCCCCAGCACGCCGGCTGGCTCACTCCACCACGTTCTTGATGATGTGCTGCGCCCACTCGGTGGCCTCGAGGTCAGCGGTGGGGTTGGTGCACAGCTCGTCTGAGTAGAGCGGGGCCAGGCCCGCGCCCAGCGGCACGCCGCCGCCGCCGCCGCCGCCGCCCAGCGCAGACATCGGCATCACGCATGCGGCAGACACCGACGAGGTCGCCGGCAGGAACGCGTTCCAGCTGAGCGGTTGGAAGGCGGTGGACATGCCGGGCAGCGAGGAGAGCGGGGGCAGCATCGCGCCGCCGCCGAAGCCGCCGGGCTGAGCCGCTGCCGCCGCCGCACCTCCCGCCATGGCCATTGAGGAAGAGGACGGCGGGGGTACGGCGGATAACGACAGCGTGGCGGGGAGCCCGGCGGGCGGGACGACGCCGCCCGTGCTTGCCCTGTGCATGAGCAGGGAGGACGCGCCGCCCCCGTGGGGGAGGTGGTACGGTGGCTGCAGGGGGGATGCTGACGAGGCGCTGACGGTGGGGGCCAGCAGGGCGGGGCCGGCTGCCCAGGCGCTCTCCACGCCTGCGCCGAGTGGCAGCGGAAGCGGCGCCCACACGTTGCCGGCGCCGGGGAACATGAACCCGCTGCTCATCGCAGCAGAGGACGTCGGCGGCAGTAGCGGCTGTAGCGGCAGCAGCGGCTGTAGCGGGGCGGGCGGGGGCGCCGCCGGGGAGACCGGGAAGCTGCTGTTGGTGCTGCACGTGCTGGCGTGCGCCGGCAAGGCGCCGGGCGCTACAGCGCCGGCAGGTGGGGCGGAGCTGAAGAAGCTGCAGGAAGTTGCGCTGGTGGCAGACAGGGGCGACAGCGAGGTAGGCAGGCTGTGCAGCACACTGCTGCCGCCAAACGTGCTGTAGCCGCCTAGGGACGCAGCGGACGCAGACGACACCGCCGGGGACACCACACCGCCCCCCGTCACTCCTCTGTTAGCACCCCCGCCGAGCCCGGCTACACCCGCGAGGAGACCGCTCGGCATGCCGCCGCCGACGGCGGCGCCGCCTGCGGAGAATGACTTACGGCCGAACACTGGGGGCAGGGGCAACGCGCCTTCGGGCAGCGGAGGATCGACGGACGACCAAGCGGTGGCTGCGGCTATGGCGGTGGCGGTGGTGGTGTCGCATGCTACGGGGCCGCAGCCGGGCGGCGCTTGCACGTTCATGCGCGCGGCGCAGTCCACTCCTGCTGCGGCCGCAACAGGCGCGGCCGGTGGCGGCGGCGGCGGCGGCGGGGGTAGCGGTGGCGGCGCGGCCTCCGTGTGCGTGATGACGTCAGCGGGAGCGTTGCGGTAGTGCGCATCCCCTGAGGGGGTTGCATGCAGCATGCTGCCAATCTCTTGCTGCTGCTCGTGCTCCTCCTGCTGCTCCTGCTGTTGCATCTCGGCCAGCTGGCGCGGGCTGGGGTATGGGGGTGGCGGCGGTGGCACTAGCGGCAAGCTGGGGATGTACTCGCCCCGCGGGATGCTGTCGGACCAGTGCGGGTGCGGCGGGTATGCGCCGGACGCATCCGTGGCAGGGGATGCATGTTCAGCACCGGGCCCGGCACCACGGAGCGTGCTGCCTCGTGTCGCGCTGCCGGAAGCATTAGCAGTGGAGGCGCGGTGATCTGTGGTTGCGGACCTGGAGGCTGTCGTGCTGCGCGATGGCTGGCCTGTGCTACCGGTTGACGCCGCGACTACAGCAGCGAGTGTCTTGCCTGGCTGCACCAACGACTTGCCGGCTGCAGCAGGCGCAGCTGAGGCGGCTGAAGCGGCAGCTGCCGCGGCGCCTGGACGGGACAGCACGGACGCCTTGCCCCCCGCCAGCTGCCTGGCACCTGCCGCAGACGCTGGGGGCTTGCCAGCTGCTGCTGCTCCACCGCTGTTGCCGGGGGAGGTGCCGCTGAACCACTGAAGCCAGGTGGTGCTCGTTGCGCTGCCGCCGGCTGCTGCAGAGGAGCTGCTGCTGGCTGTCCTGGGTGGAGCAGCAGCAGCAGCAGTAGGGCCGGTGCTGGTAGCAGCTGTGGTGCTGGCTGACGCGGACCCAAATGAGGGGCATTGGGACAGCCTGCCATTGCTACCAGCATCAGCACCAACACTGCCGCTGCTCAGGCCTGAGGGAATCGCACTCGCACCCTGCTGCTGCTGCTGCTGCTGTTGGGCAATAAGCCTGGCCGCGCTCGCTGCCGCCGCCGCCGCTGTCGCCGCGCTGCCCGCGCCCCCACCTGCGCTGCCGCTGCTGCCGGCCTTGCTGGTCTTACGCCGCACAGAGGCCTGCTGCTGCCAGCCGCCCTCCTCAGACGACAAGCTGTGCGTACGGGTGAGCCCCGCAGAGCCCACGCCGTCATCATTACCCCATATACCATAGCTAGAGACCGAGTCCGAGCATTGCCCGTGGCCGCCTCCCCCGCTGGACGCTCGCCCGATGGCAGGGGCCACGGGGCGGGCCCTGTGCGGGCTGGTGGTGCTGGTGGAGGTGGAGGCGGTGGTGGTGGAGTGGGAGGGCGGCGCGGCCTGCGCCGCCAGGCTGCGAGGTGAGGCGGTGGCGTGGGACTGCAACGAGTCACGTGATTCCAGGAGCGCGCTGCTGCCGGCGCTGCTGCTGGCGCCGAGCGACTGGCGCGAGAAGGAGGACCGCGTGTCGGAGCCCACCGTAGCGCTCGCCCGGCTGATTTCGGAGCCGACGGAACCGCTGGCGGTGCTGCGGAAGCTGCCGGAAGCTGCACCGCTGGACAGCCCGGCCGCAGCGGCACGTCGGACAGCAGGCCCGGCGGTGGCAGATGTGTGTTGCGTGGAGGACGTTGCAGATGTGGCGGCTGAGGGCCCCCTATCTGGCGCGTCAAGAAGGTCGTCGTGGTCGCTGTCTGCGTCGCCGCCGTCATCCGCACCGCTGGACTGCGCAGTAGCAGCGGCAGCACCGGAAGGCTTGGCGAAGGACAGTAGGTAACGAAGCCAGCTGCGGCGCAGCGCGCGGGTTGTGTCACGTTCCCGCCGGCCGTCGTCGTGCTCTGCTGGGTCGCCCGCTGCCGGGTCGCTCGCTGCAACGGGAGGGGCTGAGGGAGCCGCAGGCGGCTGGCGTGTACGTTGCTGGAGGCCTGACGAGGACGAGCCGGCCTTTGCTCGGACAGCGCCGCCGCCGCCGCCCCTTCGGGGCGCTGACGCAGCAGCCGTCGACGCGGCGGCGGCAGCGGCGGCGGCGGCAGCGGCGGCGGCTTGCTGCGCGCGCAGCTCGCGTTCGCGCTCGCGCTTGCGGCGCTGCGCCAGCACCCCCGACGCGCGGGCTAGCAACGACTCATCTAGGCCCGCCTGCTGCGCGGCAGCCAGCACCGATTCCAATTTAGCTATATCGCCGCTGCCCATCGCGTCCCGCAGCGCCGCCGCCACCGCCCGCCTGTGCTGAGACTCCGTCAGCGCGCCTCTACCGCCTGTGCTGCCTGTACTGCCTGCACTCCCGCCACCGCCTGGCAAGCCAAACAACCCCCCCGAAGACCCTTCCGTGCCCACCACGCCACCGCTGGTGAGTGCGGAAATGACGCTTGATGCAGCGGCGGCAGCCGCCAGTCCTGCAGGACGGTTTCGGCCGCCGGAGCCCGAGCCGTGGTGCATGTACCGCACCCACCGGCGGCGGTTGCGGTACATCAGCACGCCGAGGCTGGACACGGCGACGATGCAGGTGAGCAGCGCGACGGTCATGGGGTCATCTGCCTCGGGCGCCTCCTCGCTAGCCCGGCTGACGCGGTTCAAATGCTCAGCCAGCTGTCGGTCCATCGCGTGGCGGATCTCGTCGGGGTGAGCAAACATGCGCCGTTCCATGGAGGCGTAAAAATCGTCGTCCTCCCATCCCCCACCGCCGCTGCTGCCGGCTCCGGAACCATGGCCTCCAACACCGGCAGCGCCAGCGGCAGATTCATCGATGGAGCCGTCCTGGTAGTATCGCTGGTGCTGCTGCGGGTGATGCGCCTGCTGCTGCTGGTAGCGCTGCTGCGCCTGGCGAGCCTGATACTGCTGCTGCTGGTACTGCTGCTGCTGGTAGTCAGCTGCTGCGCTGCCATAATCAATGCTGTAATCGTAGTCTTCTAGCAGTAGGCTGCCAGCATCCACCCGGCGCCAATCCACGTGCTGCTGCTGCTGCTGGGCGCCGCCATGCTGCTGCTGGTACTGCTGGTATTGGCGGTACGCCTCTGCAGCATCGGCAGGCGGCACCGCCGCCCCGTGAGCTGCTGAGCCGTCCCGGCAGGCCCCCGCCACTGACGGCGCCGCACCAGTGACCAGTCGGTCCGCGGCGGCAGCCGCCGCAGCAGCCCTAGGCGCGGCGGCAGCGACGGCGGGTGCAGCCAGGGGCTTCAGGAGACGCTTGCGGAAGGACGGGCAGCATGCGTCAGGCATGGGGGGTGGCGGCCGGAAGGGCAGCGGCGACAGCGGCGGCAGGCGGCGCAGCGCGTGCGTGGCTGGCGGGGGCGCCGGCCAGGGCGGCGTGGTGAGCGCATCAAACAGCTCCAGGATGTCTGCGCACTGCTGTACGTACCGGCTGGGCGAGATCATGCACAGCTGGTGGTCGATGACAGGGGTCCGGTCAAGGGGGATGAGGGTCGGGTTGGATTGATTTGGGTCAAGCCAAGCAGGAGGAGCACGGAGGGCACAGAAGACATGATGCAGTGCGTTAGCATGGACCGCATACTCAAAACAGCATTCATGGTGGACCGCGCAGCAAAGGATGTGAGCCCCTTGCACCCCAAGAGCCGACAACGGATGCCAACGGGGGTCAACATAGTGACGGTCTACACGGTTTCCTTTGTGTCACCAGCCCTTCGTCAAGGTATAAAGTGTTGGAAACAGTGGTGCAGTGCCTGAATGCATGCTGTTCGACGAGCTTGCACCAGGACACGTACCTGCAGCTTGTATGTGTAGTCATCAGGACCCCCGCTGCCGGCGATCCGTTGCCCACTGCCGCCGCTCGCTACGCCGCCAGTGCCGTCAGCTGCAGACGTGTCGTACGCCGTTGCTCCGGAACCACCCTCACCGCTGGCACGCGCTGACGTGGCGAGGGCGGTGAGGAAGTCCAGGGTGGACAGCGTGTGGCGGGCGTCACCCTCAAGGGTCTCCCCGGCGCTCATGAACTTGTCCAGCATGGCCGACATATCGTTCCACAGGTGTGTGCGGATGCGGCCCGTGTAGGTCAGGAAGACCTCACGCGACCCCCCAGCGCCCGCAGCAGCGCCAGTGCCTGCGCCAACACTGCTGCTACCGTTGCTGCTAGTGCGTGCGCTGCTGCTGCTGCTTGCGCCGCTGCCTGCGGACAGGTTTGTTGCGGTCGCGTTGCCTGCAGCAGTTGTAGTACGGCCAGCGACAATATTTCAGCTGCCTGTAACACACACAGCGTGCAATGCATACCTGCTGGGAAAATCCCTTGCTGCCTACCGTCGGCGCATGCATTTCCTACAGAGCTGTGTCCAAGTCCCTGCATGAGGTACGCCCTCTTCAGAAACCAAATGAAATGTTTTGCTAGCGCAGCGGGCTGTGCTCCTGCCCATGGCAGGATGCACTCACCCGCGTTCGGCTGTAGCCATGGTGGCAGGTAGCTGACGCAGCGCGTGCCATTGAACTCGCTGCAGGGGGCTCGCAGGTCCGCCAGCAGGCGCGCGTGCACCATGCCCACCAGCTGGGTGAACAGCGTGCGCATGAACTACAGCAGGGAACGCAGCCAGGCAAAATCATTACAGGGCAAGATTTGGTTGCCCTGCATTGATTGCATATCAGTGGCAAGGTGTAGCCAAGCCGGCTCCAGTGCTCAAATGCCTCAAGCAGTGAAGCAGCAATGCGAGTCTGGTAGTGGCGCAAGCTGGACGGCCACACCCACAGACAATTACGGAGCACCGCACAGACCCAGATCGCGCTGGCCTGCACATGCTGCGAAGGATTCATATGCATGCACTGCAACCCACAGGGATGTGTGCACATGCCAGCTGCAGTACGGTCGTGCGCAGCACGATGGGAAACGCGGCGGCAACACTGGATAGACTGAATACTTAATGGGCTACTAGCTCTCTTCGAATGACTCACCCCTGCTGCATCCGTGACATGCTGCGCTGCATACTGCTCATGCACGAACGGCCGCTCTGCCACATCCAGCCGGCTAAGGTGTGACCCAGATCCGGGTCCGCGTCCGGATGCGGTGCCTGCCCCGGACCCGTCCTCAAAGCGCAGCGGCAGTGCCATCGCCGCTACCACGTGCGCTAGAAAATCGCGCCGCTCTATGCAGTCGCTGCAGCGTGCGCCGTAGCGCTCTGCGCACGTAGGTGCGCATAAGCATGAGCAGCAGGAGGGGCAAGCATGACAGCGTGATGAACATAAGACTAGCAACAGCACAGTGCCCGCAACCACGGCCGCCGCCGTGGCCGCTGCCGCCGCCGCCGCGACGGCGACGTGGGGTACGTAAACGAATGGGTGGTTTAGGTCAGGTACGGCAGGGGTGAGCACAAGAGGGCACAAGCAAGACCAGCACGAGAGGCCAGTACTGGTATAGGCCTCCTGCTCGTGTGGGACCTGAACAAACGACCGAGACAGCGAGGTGCACGGCTGTGCTGAAGCGCCGTTCACTGGAGGCAGGCCGGACGCAGCGCCACACAAACATATGACACCACTGCAGGCAGAGCATATGTGCTGACCGCAACTCGTACCTAACAGCTCCTGCAGTTGCCTAGGTTTTAACGAGTTCAGCAGGTCTGCCGTGGCGCGGCTGACGTGCTGCGTCAGCGCTTCTAAGTGATGCAGCACCTCCGGCACCAGATCCTGAAGGTAAAGGCGCGCAGACACATAGCAGCAGCACTATGCTTGCAGATGGGTTCAGGTTCAGCAGCCCACAGACCGGTCAGAAGTCTGCCAGACGCGTCACCCACGCAAGGTGTGCACAGGCAGTCCCCAACACTGGTATGACCGGTGGTTGTTCAGGCAGGACAAAGCCCCCAGTAGAAAAGATGATGAACGATGGTGCAGCAGAGATAGTGAGGTTATTACAGCAGCAGCACGCGAGCGTGCGGGGCCGCCTTACCATACTGCAGTGCATCAGGGCGGCTGCCAGGTGCACGGCCTCCAGAGCCTGATACAAGTACTCCAGGTTGTGGCCACGCCTCCCAAGCTCGTACATGCAATTAGCTTTGAGTATGAGGGCATCCGCAAGCTCCAGCTTCGGGCGCTTGAACAAGTACCCGGGAGACAGCAGCCCCTTCTGCCATAGCGAGAGCTGCTTGGGCTCCCTGTACGGGAACAGCTTCAGTCCGATTGCTTGCTCCACGGCAATAAGCGACCGCTCATAGTCCTGGTGCTGCCAGAACCGCCGCCCCAGCTCGTACAGCGAGAGAGAGGAGGCCATGCGCTGCCTGACAGGCACAGCCGCAATACGCAAAGACACAAAGGCAAGGCCGTCGGGCGATATTCATATTGCTGAAGCTCACAACGACGGACACAGCCCCTGCCTGACACTGTCAAGGCCGGGAACGTATCCTGCCATCGAAAGCGGAACCATGAAGAGCGGGGGACGCAGCACGGTCAAAATTACAACAGTCAAAAGCCAAGTGCAAGCAATTGATGCAGGAACGTACCAGCCTGGGTCCTGCGAAGCCCAGTCCTTGAGGGGCCTAACTTTGACTTGCTCCGGGACCTCGCACGGCCGTGACACGTCCACCTACGGCCGCCAAGAACGACACCGTAACAGTCAAGGCTGCAGCCCCAAATACGTCTGGATGAAACGCGCAAGGAAACGCCAAGGGGCTTGCTACTAGGGTTGCCCACCTTGCACATCATATGTCGCACACAAATGGAGCCGATGTGGGCTATGCTTTCCAAGCGCCACTCGGCCAGGAAATCGGCAGACAAGGATTGGCGCTTGAGCTGAACAGGAGCACAGAGGTGCCACAAACGTGGTGAGTATGGTGGACAGAAAACAAACGGCAGAGTCCAACCGCAATGACCACAAGGTCCGCCTGTCTGCCTGCCGCATTCAAAGCGGTTCTATACAACAACGCCTGCTGCAGGTGCCCAAAGCCCGACATCACCTTCATAATATTCATATGTGTTGGTGGTATGCAATCTCAGCTAGGTACATAAGAATAGCGCTTGCAGGGCAGAGCCCTGCAGCCCTGTTCCCAGGCCTGGTTCAATGGCTGGTCAGTGCGTGAAAGATGCCTCAACGCTCTCGCACCTCTCTGCCGAACGGGAGCTCCGGCATAACCTGTGCGCTGCCCGACACCGGCGGGAGTGCCGATTGAGCTGCTGTCAGCAGCAGCAGGGCGCCCAAAAGTCTCCCTGTGTTGAGAAGGCAAGGTGCAATGAGGAAGGGTTTATACAACAGTAAAAAGCGCGACCGGTTGCGAGTTGGAACCCCAGCGGGCCATAAACTAGCAACATATACAAGGCGCACGTCCTGGCCAGTTGTCGCTGCTCTAGACGACCTCCTAAGAGATACACCCTCCAGCTGACTGTATGGAAGGAAGCCACCGAGTGCGCACGCATACCAAGCGATGCGCAGGCCAAAGCCGCAAGATGCTGCAATCTGGCAAGCTTGACCTACTCACCCGGCGCCATGGTTCAGCTCCCCGCAGGCTAAACGACGGCGTGCATTCGTGGAGTGTGTAGGTCAGCAAAATTGTAGCAACAACACTCTTCAATACATATAAAGACACAAGGCTGCAGTGTTAAGTCACTATGTAAGTAAATTGACACAGGCACAAAGGCGTGACTGTATTGTTGTGGCGACGCGGAAAATTATTGGTCCGCTGTTCAATGTATACAAACGACTTCATCAGCCTTCCAAGGTA
The DNA here is from genome assembly GCA_001662385.1 of Chlamydomonas asymmetrica. Taxonomy (NCBI): domain Eukaryota; kingdom Viridiplantae; phylum Chlorophyta; class Chlorophyceae; order Chlamydomonadales; family Chlamydomonadaceae; genus Chlamydomonas; species Chlamydomonas asymmetrica. Next base: position 51,023 of record BDDA01000335.1, on the reverse strand, counting down.
TCGCATGCCATGTCATAACTGTGCCATCACTGTGTCTCTTCAACACCTCCCTTGTCAGGGTTGTTGAAGCTCAGCTTTGCGACGTCCCGCACGGCCTGATAGTTTGCTGTACCTATGCCAGGGCTAATGCGCGTGGACCAACGCACACAGTTGCCCAGCCAGCTCAACATGACAAGAAATTCACGAGCACCATTATTGTGGTGAACCTTGTAGGGACGTTTTTCGACAATCAACGATGCCGACGCGGTTTCGAAACACGGCTATGCGAACTACAGCTGCAGAACCTTTTGCAGCGTTGAGGTAGGGCACACAGCTCTCAATATCAGAATAGAGCATTGTTTTGTTCCGTCCGCGGCCCTCAAGCTCCTGTAGGCCATCGTGGATGCATCCACAAACCGAACGTTCGTGAGAGTTGTTTTTTGTGAGCCCGTCAACCAAACAGTCCCTACCGTATGTAGATGTAAAGTGAACGTTCCACGCTCTGCACACAACAACCCTTCTTGGCTGTACGAGGTTCTTAGGTGCAGAGTCGCACGCCTTGTTCAGCATCAGACGCTTGTGTGTAGCATGACAGTACTGGTGGCAGCAGTGCGTTGTGTTTCAAGGTCCTAGGCAGGCATCAGGTGCTTCGCACACTGTGGCACATAATAGGTGCATGGTGGGGGCACTGCCCAGCCCAGGTTCCACACAGGCAGTTGACGAGCTGGTGGCCTCCAGTCTGCACTACAAGCCAGAGACAAATTTCATGACAGAGACCTCAAGTTGTTCAAATAGGAAGAACGCAAGCAAGTCGTTTCACCCAACGCGACAAGGCCGCGACCAGGCACTGCTCAGCACCATGCACCACTGCCCAGGGGGGCATTGCATGTACTGTAACACGTTACAGCAGCTCGCAACCTAGACAGGCGCATGCCAGGCTTGAAGCGCACGATACATGGAGGCGGACGTTGCACCAGTGCAGCCGAATCAAGCCGGGCAAGGCAGACGCGCAACCCATGCGAGCTTGCAGGACAATCCAACAGCATGCAGACAGTAACGCGAAGGGCTTGGTGCAGTCGCAGAGTCTGGACTCCATTCCTTAGGTCAGGGCTCCAAACAGGCATTACATGCTGGGTGCGAGCGAGGAGTGTCGGGGATGCAGGAAGGAGGCAGGATACGTGCGGGGAAGGCTGTGTGAGAGCAGCACTTTCGTTCTCCACGCAGCCTGTGAACACCCATGCAGCTGTCGAGCAAACCATACAGGTGGCGAGCATAATGGCAATCCAAGAGAGCCACACAACCAGCGCCCCTCCCTCCCCCTGCCCCCCAACCCACCCCCGCACCTGGCCGATGCAGCGGATATGGGAGCCGTAGGGTGTGGCGAACAACAGACAGCCATTGGCGTCGTTGATGCCATGCACAAACTCCAGCGTCCCAAACCAACGCAGCGCATGTCATCTTGGCCAAAGCAAGTACACACCTGGGGCCTCTATCCTTACGCATGCAAGGGATTATCATTCCTTACTGCATGCAGGGTCGCTTTCATTCCACGTACCCTACACGCGTGCATTCTGGCGTGGACCACGCCAGCCAGCGGAGTGCCGGGGATTGCATGCAAGACGGAGTGCACATGCTCTGCCAGCCGGCAGCAGCGCCATCATCCCTGAAGTCTGAACCCCAAAGCCGGGCCCAGCAGCGCCATATATAGACCCTGAATCCCAAACCTTAAACCCTGAGATTTGTCATGCAGCGCGTCGTTGCGTCCATGCTGTTTACACTCTGCCTCAGTCATATCATCCACGACCAGCTCTATCTGTACGCGCTGCGCCCTCTATGCCTGACATCACGCACCCACCCACTCGGCACTGGCGGCGGAAGCCTTGACACGTGGCTTTTGCCCCATGTACCCGACCCCAAGCGACGCACGATGCGCCCTGACATTATGCTCATCCCCAGCATCCCTTGCCACCCCCGAGCAGAGGACACACCACGGACTCGATCAGCCCGAGCAACTCACACTGTGTACATCATGGAGATTGGATACTGCAGCGACACCAACCACCAAGACAAAGTAGCCGCTAAATCTGTACAACACCATGAACTTGCACAACTCCTGCAAGACGCCGGCTGGCAAGTCAGATACACCCCACTCCAAGCCATCAGCCTAGGAACCACAGGGACAATTCGCAAAGACTTCCACACCGGTATGCACTCCTTAGGAGTGCACGCACACGTGGCAGACAGCCTGTGCAGGCGCCTGCATTGCATGCCATGCAACTGATGCAGTATCTCAGATTATCAGACTGCGCCGTCACCTGGAGCGGAGCACACAAAATCCCCGAAGCACCCATAAGCCTCCCTGAATGGTTCCAACTTCCAACCCACCACCCCCTTCGAAGGTGGCCGCCACCCGTTCGCACCACATGGTGCGGGGACGGCAGGTCTCCCCAAAAAGCACCCTGGCAACGGGGTGTATTATTTATTTATTTATTTATTTGCCTGTGCGCTAGACAGGAGCACTACCATGCGGACTGTTGCAATGCCGTAAACAATGAGAAACTGTTGACAGCCAGAGGTCAGTGGCGGCATGTACGCACATCGGTGGGCACATAACGGGAAGCTGCACCTGTCCCAGCCAGCCAGTGTGCCAGGGTCGGAGCATGAAGGCGCAGGGTCGACATCACGACCTAGTGTGAGGGTGAGGCAGCCCAACACACACGATCGACCATCAGACCATTATTCAATTTGCGCCACCAGCAGCTCAGCCCAGATACCCCGCCACCCTCAGGTGCAGTTCCCATCATCACGCGTACGCACATCGCACGGCCCCACGGAAAGCACACTGCATGGCCCTACGGGAACGAAGTATCTATAACACACGATGGGTGCCATTTCCTGACACAGGATGGCACCTATATGTACAGGTCATATGCCAGAGCCGGCAGCGCAACACCTACAGGACGCATGCGCTGCCTGAACGGCAGCGCACACGGCACATTGTCACCAAATGCCTAGGACATAAACGATGCCACACTGATAACTACCTTGGCTGCCAGGAATCCTCAATCTGCACGTCCTGCAGGTGCGGTACGGCCTGGCATGCCGCAGCCAACTGCCGCACCCACTGACCGGAACCGTATAAACGAATTAAGCGCAGCCCGGCAAGGTGCGTTGAGGCGTGAAGCGCGACGCACAACGGCGTGGCGTCTAGATGCTCCTGATCGCGCCTGAACCGCACGCGGATGCCCAGCGTGCGAAGGCACGTCAGGGCCGTCGCGGCGCGCAGCGCAACGCCCATGGCCTTGAAGACGGGGGTGGGCGGCATGCAGATGTGAATGTCGCAGAGGATGGTGAGCGTTTGCAGTGCTGACAAGTGCCGGGCCCTGGGCAGCAGCGCACAAAACTGCTGCAACTCTGCCAGCCTCAGATCCCACACCAGCAGGCGCGTCAGGCGGCTCAGCACCGTGCAAGAAAGCAGCGCGCACGGTGCCACCTGCGGCTGAACAACACTCGCGGATGCATTGTCTGAGCGCAGGCTCCCCACCTCAAAATCACGCAGGTTGGCCAGGTTCTTGCTTGCAAACAGCACCGCTAGGGTGTGCGGGTCGGCATCGCCCGTAGGCAGATGCAGGGTTGTCAAGCTGCTCAGGTGCATTGCTTGCAGCATTGACGCGAGCGCTTTTGACGCAGGCCCTAACGGGTCTTTAATCCCCTGAATGCTCAGCACCTGCAGTGCGCTGAGGCCGGTAGTAGATGCCAAAGCGTCAAAAACTTCCGCGACATCCTCCAACACGCCATGGGTGTAGGGCAGGTGCAGTTCCGTCAAGCCATGCAGGTGGCTGCCGCGCTGCAGCATCGCTGCGATGTCCGCACCCGTGGCATTAAAAATGCCCTTGAGGTTGAGCTTGGTGAGGCAGAGGTGCTGTGAGGTAGTAAGAACACGCAGCATACGCGCTGAAGCGTCTCTGCTGCTAGAAAAGCCGTCGAGGAGAGCCAACTCACGCAGGGCGGCAAGGCGTGTATGCTGAAGCAGCTCACATAGCTCATCAGACGCATCATCAAACTCCTCGTCAAACACCTCGTCAAACACCTCGTCAGACGCCTCGTCAGCCGCCTCATCATCAGTTGCCTCATCAGCCTCCTCAATAAAGCATGGACCAGCCAGGCTCAGGCTGGTGAGCGAGGACACAATGTGGGGCACGCATACGACAGCCAAGCTGTCCAATGATTTGACTGATAGGTCGATGCGCTGGATGCACGACAGGTGCGTGGCAGCTGCAAGCGACGCTGCCAGTGACTGCCAGCCATCAGGTGTGACGCTGTTGCCTGCCAGTTCCAACCGCGTTAATCGTGCAAGGTGGGAGGAGTCGAGCAGCGCGTTGCCAAGCTCCTCAGCGTGCACGTCATCCACATCGCAATTGCTTAAATCCAAGTGCGTGAGTTGGGCCAGGGTTGGGCAGCGCAGCAATCGTAATACTGTCATAGTGATGATAGGGAAGAGGAACTTGCCGCTCAGTAGATGGCGTTGCCACCGCACAGCCAAGGTGTGCAAGCTGCACAGCGGGAAGATGAGATGCACCAGCGCAGCCGTGTGCGCCATGTACGCATCCTGTTCTGCAGCGCTGTCAGCATGCAATCCGTTGAGGTCGACATGCAGGTGCGTGAGGGCGGCACGCACGTGCGAGCTGTTATACAAGGAGGCGATGGCTTCCGTCATTGTCGCTGTGCCAATGTGCAGCAAGTTCAGCTCCAATTTGCCGAGGCGCATGAACGAGGCAGGGAGTCGAGGCTGAAGCCGCTGACCAAGGCGCGGATATGGCCATGCGGTGCTGCTTCCAGTCAGCTGCATCGCTAGAGCGCTGCTTCGCATGGCGGTGATGCCATGCGTGTAGCACTCGCGCCAATGCCTGCAGACCAGCTTTACGCCCTTGTTCACGCGATGGGGAGCAAGTATTAGCTCCAGTACCTCGTTCGGCAAGCGGCTGAACAGACTGGTGGCATCCCCGGCAGTATCCTGTTGAGCGTTTGAAACTGCAGCTGTAGGAAGGTCCATGACCTCGTCTGCACTTGCGCGTAGCGTGTGCTGCTAATCGCTTGTCACGCCAGTGCGTGCTGGTTGATGCGGAGCCGCCTGCAGTGATCAGCTGCACAGCGTGCAAGCAGGGCAGGCAGGGGCGCAGCAAACGCGTCAGGTGGGTGCAGGGCGCAGCGCATGGTGTGTGGGATATGGCGCGTCTCATGATCTCTTCGACGGGTCTCACTGACTGGAGCGTAGAGCTACTGCAACTTACGGCCATGCTTGTTGCATGCGCGGAATAGCAACGACGTGGCATGCACTGCAGGTTATGCTAGTTGAATAGTTACGCAGGTATGACCATGCATTTTCCTGTACTTGACAAGAGGCCCAGGCGGGTGTATGTGGTGGGCTCCGGGCGTGGCGGGTGTGGCCATGCGATTACTAGCATGTGACACCGTATTGAATGTGGGCATCTTGCAAATGGTACGTGCATTGCATTGCTGCAGGCGCAACAATGGTACGCAGCTTGTGTCTGCGGCGCATGCATTCCTGTCATGCCGGCTGTCATCATGGTCTGTGCTGCACTGACTACTGGTACTAACTGCACTGCTGTTCCCACCTGCACTGTACGTATGCACATGCACTGTACTCTACATGGCCACTGGCACCGATTCGGACATGCAATGATGCAATGCCTGTGCGGGGCAAGCAACGCATGCAGGTTGCGCAGTGCACTGCGTGCTGTAAGCTGCGCTTGTTCTGTTCAGTCTTGGCAGTTGACCCGCCCTGCAATGCGAGCTGCGCTTTCAGGCTCAAACAGTAATTGGAGCTGCTGCTCAACCTCGCCCACAGGCAAGACTCGACAGCAAACCTTACATACTGTGTCATGTGCACAAGTGTGCATCTCGCAGGGTCACCACGAAGTTGGCACTTTCGGTTCCCTGTCTGACAGTGACCAAGGCAGCTCGCATCGACCTGCCTGCTGCGCTGGATTGGAGGAACGATAAAGCCTGGTACCTTACTTGCAAGCTACCCCAACAATAGTTGCAGCGTACCTGCTGCTGGGCCTGCTGAGTGACGGGTCACTGACGCAGCGTCCAAGACGGTGCGTGCCGCTGCTACCAACTGCCGTTCCGCTGCCTGCGTTTTCAGAGGGTCAAGCACCGCAAGAAGGAGCACACCAGATGCTGCGCTCAAACAAGGATAACGGTGGTAGCACGCAGTTTGTGTAGGCTGGTGGGGTCGCTCAAAAGCAGATACAGCGAATGCCAAGCGCGAGGAACGAGGGCAGGCGGAAGCGAGCGCGGAACTTCCGTCTGCCAGCTGTGCCCTATGTGCGCCACAGCAAAGACACAGGTCATAGGGCGCAGTATATACTCCTCACCTGCAGCTCGCCACAACCTGCTGAAAGTCCACGCCAGTCCGGGGGTCAGTTCACCAACGCTTGATAGCAGGCTTGCTGTCGGTGTGAACAGCTCAGCTCAGGTGGAAAGTGCGGGAGAGTATCAGGGCTGCAAGAAGTGTCGCCGGATGGATGACCCAGGTGGAGACCTGGTTGCTGAGATGTTGTTGGCGGTGTTGGCGTGCAACGAGCCTGTATGCACCCCAGCTAAGTGAAGACAGCAAGTGAAAGCAACACCTGAAACTACGCAGCTGTCACAAGTAAAGGAACAGGCGCAAGCTCATGGAACACCACCGACCCACACGACACACATTCTGCTGAACAGCAGGCGCCATCCGTACCGCTGGACGCATCCGGCATGCTGCTCAACGCTTCATGGTTGGGACGTGGGGATGTGTGCATCAATTTTTGTCTGCATGCAACACTTAATGTACTGTGTGCAAGCAATGTTGACGCTGGCGTACTGCCGGCGGCATGCGTCCAGCACATCTCACCAAATAAAGCCGCTAGCATGTAGCATTTGGCACTCATCGACAACAACATGCATGCATGCTGCATGCATGCGGGTTTAGAAGCGGCCAGCTAGCAGGGCGCAGGGTGTGTGTGGCCGTGATCAATGCCCCTGTGTGCACAGCCATTCGATCTGTATCGTTTTCTGAGGCACCTGAGATTGCTCAAGCCACTCGGATGGATGGGCTCTGCCAGGCGCTACCATGGGTGTGGTTCGGCTGCACCAGCGTTAGCTGTTGATGGCGGGCAGTGACATGGCGTGCACTGTAACTAGATAGGCCCTGCAGTCCTGCACCGCCACACGTGCACAGGTAGACGTTGTCAGCCGCAGCGATTGACTATGACTGAACTGCCTGCACAGCGGGCGCCTGCCCAGCTATGCTGCAGCAGCTGCTGCACTCAGCTGCTTCTTCCTCGTTCAATCAATGGTTAGCTCTCAGCTCCTCCTCTTCCTCATCCTCCTCCATCCATCAGGGCTAGCTTCGCGTGCGCTTAGTGCATTGCACCTTCACTGCCTCGTATTCACCGCCGCTCAACACACTACATTACACTGCACTTCAACTTCAGTACGCTAGCGTGTTACACTAGTGGGAGGGTGTAATCGGCCTTGCACGTACGCATGCATGCAGCATGCATGCACAGCATTCCAGCACCCACCAAGGCGACCTTACACGGATCAGAGCTACAGCTGCTGCAGTATTGCGACCTCTTCATGCGGCCACCCATCAGATGGGTTGAATATGTATTGCACTGCATGCAGGGTCGTTTCCTACGCACAATACACGCATGCATTCTGGCGTGGACCACGCCAGCTGGCGGAGTGCTAGGGGAGATACATGCATGCAGGAAGGATTGTACATGCTCTGTCAGCCGGCAGCAGCGCCATAAGCCCCTGAACCCTGAGACTTGTTATGCAGCACCCCGTTGCGGCCCACCTGCTGACACTCCGCCTCAACCCTATGGTTGACTTACATCACTTGGCCTATCTGGCCATTCATGGATTGCATCAGTGCATATGAAGTTGTGTGGGGTGTGTGGTGGTGCGTGTGTGACCGGGCGTGTACGTGATTTGAGCCCAGGCATACATACATGCAATGATGAAATGTGCTGCAACGTCAGGGGGGGAGGTCGGGGCGTTCAGAGCGCGTAAGGAACCGGGGAGGGGGCGGTACCGCGAGCGCAGCGCTTGCAGGGTGGGGTGAGGGCAAGTGAAGAGAACGTGCTGCAAGTCGCATGCCGCGGCGTGACAAACGGGGCAAACACGGTCATGAAATGGGCGATGGGCAATCCTGCCGGTGTCAACAGGGAGGAGCGGGGAGCAGGAGCAGCGAACTTGTGCCAGCAAATGTTGTTTGCGGTCTGAGTGGATATGCGCGATGTACCACGGCAGGGTTGGCTGGTCGGTTGTGACGTTACAAAACCATGCATAGGAAGCCATGCGACGATGGGGGCAGTCAGGAGACGATGGATCGGAGACTACGGAGACCAATCGCAACCAAGACTGAAAGTGCGCAGTAGCAAAAGCGGACTTGACCACCGAAACGTCAATAGGATGAAATTGTGCAATGAGCGACTGCGCTCGGGGCACCTGTGACGCTGTGAGTGCAGCCAAAAGATCAGCACCCCAAGATCTAGGCGGCGGAGAGGACACCGCAGCACGCATGGCAGCTCGCATTATGCATGAATCCGCACACACCATACGGTTGTATAACCTGCACGCATCTCACAGCCAATCCAGCGTCAAAGGCAGCTGACCTGTCTCCCTGTACAGCACCGCTCGTGGGGTGTCCCTTCCAACTCCCAGGGCCCAGCATAACTGAGCCAGGTAGCGGGACTCAGCGACAGAGACTCTGGTGAGGAGGGCGATGGGGTTGACTGACGCCAGGCCAGTGAGGCAGGCACCATAGGAAAAGGCAGGACGCGCGATAGTAGCGAGCAGGTGTATGGTGGTGTGCAAAGGCTTGCCAAGGTGCACAGTTTGCAGCACGGAGCGCACCTTGCTCACCGCATTCATTGCGGCGTCAGCGCGCTTTTTGAGTGCAAAGGCGTGCCCCTGCGTTTCATGCATCGTAATACCCAAATATGTGGCATGCGCAACGCACGGTACATCAACGCCTTGAACGGTCCAGCGCCATGCGGGGGTTGGCTTAACGCCACGCGGACGAAAGACTGTAACAGACGATTTGGCCGCGCTGATGGCTAATCCAAAGCCAGCACAGTACTCCGCGGTGGCATCTAAGCAGGCCTGAAGATGCTGAGGTGAAGCTGCTAAAAGAGCGATGTCATCAGCATAGATCAAGCAAGCAACGCGCAGTGCACCGGGCGCAAATGGGGGCAGGTCAAGTGCAACACCAGCGTCTCAACCCTATGATTTCCGACCAGCGCTGCAAGCATTGCGCCCATCATGTTTGGCATCAACCACCCACTCGGCTCTGGCGGCGGGCGCCTTGCCTGAGCGCTGGACAGCAGCGCTACCATGCGGGCTGATGCAGCGCCGACACAGCATAGATATGAGAAACAATGTCTCTACTTGTTCTTGACGGCCAGAGGTCAGTGATGGCATGTATGTATTACGGTGGGCACCTAACGGGAAGCTGCACCTGCTGTCCCAGCCAGCCAGTGTGCCAGGGTCGGACCATGGAAGGAATCCTTACTATGAAATTCATGGCCCCTGAACCCTGATGCGCACCACATCCCGCCATCATGCATACGCAGTGGCCGACCTCACGCATCGTCGCGATGGCCCCTCCGTCATGCGAGTTGAGATGAGACCCTGTTAACCCTGTGAGGCCATGCAGTGTGCAGATGCGTCAAGGCGAACACTGCACCGGACGGGGCAAAATGACTAGCGGTTGCCGCCGCAGAACAAAATGATGGTGTCAAACTGTGGTTGCAGAAAGAGCACGGTCTGTAAGTCAAGTTGCATAGACAGTTACCGTATGTGCTGAAACTGCTGATCCAACTGCCTGACATAATCGTGCGTGTTTTGCTGAGTGCAGAGCAGCACACATTGAGGCGAAGCGTGCATAACTGCAAAGCGTTTCTACATTGTCCCACTCCCCCGCCCCAACCCCTCTCCCCACACACATGGTACTGAATATGCATGCTTGCCGCTGTCACACGGGCAAGTTGGCTTGCAATGCAGGCCTACCCTCCTACCGTGCCAATCAATGAGCCACACAGTCGGCAAGTAATCGGAATCCAGACAAGTTCCGCGGGCCTCGATTGCGCAACTGCAGCCAAGGGTCTGTCTGTTGGTCGAGCCTCAAACAGCGTCAAGCTGCAGGGTGTTCCTTGCTTGCTCGAACATGCATCATTCCAGGGGACACGGACGAGAGGAGCTTATGGCAGGGTCAGTATAGGGGGGTGCGTGAGGCGGGCGAAGCACTGGTGGTTGAAGGGGGTCTGCGGCTGGGTGGACGCAATTACGGATTCGAACATCCCCCGTGCGGGGGGTTGCATCGGGGGGGCGAATGCAGGGTCCAGCAACTTGTGCGGGCATGACTGGCTAGTGACCTGGCGTCTCCCACGCGGTGCTTGGCAAAGTAGCAGAAAGCTGGGACGAAGCACTGTGTTGTACATCAATGCAATTTCCAACATCTGGGGCCCTTTTTGGGACGCTGACTGAGGCCATCTCAGCTGACCTGATGGTGAACGTGACCGGTGCGTACGTAAGGCGGGGGTGAGGTGGGGTACTGGGATGCATGGGTTTGCATGTGGGACTACTGGATCTGAACCAGTCTGCCCAGTCTGCAAGGGACGTCACACCAACCTGCTTGACATGCCCTTCTTGCGGACACCCCCACACGCACATCAGGTTGGTTACAGGGCACTGACGTCCCAATGCGCATCAGCAAAGCATGCAGTCCACATGCACCCTCAGCCCTGCCCATGCGATGCGCAAGTGCACATTCTGGAAAGCAAACGTGTGTGTGTTACAGGCTGGCAAGACAGTACACAACTGCAACTCCACGACATGGCTTCAGCATGGACCTCTCGGATGGACACGCTCACACCCACCCGTTATCCGCAACAGCCCACCTGCGCCACCGTACTGTACTGCCGTGCATGACTACATGCAACCTGGCTATGCTGCCGCATGTATGAATTGGTATCATGCACTCTGGCCGCCCGGCCATGCCGCCGCCCTTGACCTGGCGAGCTGATCGAGACTCGGGTGGCAGGCATCGGACTCAAGTAACTCACAAGTGAAAAAGCCTTCTCAAGGCAGGTCTCTGAGTAGCAAGGGCGGCGTGGCTGTCCAACAATGCCTGACGACAAATGTCGTCCCTATTATCTCATACACCAGCTGAGCAGCTATCAGACGCGGTGTCAGATGTGCGGCCACAGCATCCGAAAGCATTACATAGGATGTGAAGAACGTGCTCAGCACAGCAGTCGCGCAGTTAGTCCCAACCGGAAAACATAATGCACGGAGTCAACCTCACAGAGTGACCTAAGCCGCGGCGAAACACGTTGCACACGCACAATCGGGTGAAGCATTTCAGAAGCTGGTGGCAGCTGTAAGTGGCCTCCAGCATGGTGACGCATGTCAGCCCACAACATCTAGCTAGCACGGCGCATAAGGTGTACAACTGCACATACAGTTTGCATTGTCCGGGGCTACTGGTACGGAGTGGGGATAGGTAGAATACGGTGTACACAAGGTGTGAAATGGATCGGGTCAGGGGCATGCAAACCACAGCATTTAACATGAATGCGCCAGTCCTGCGCTTTCCGGCTTGAATTTACATCCATCCCACCACGCTGGGCAGTGTGGCTGCACTGGCTTGCCACAAAGTGCAAAACCGCGTGCAAAACACCCTCTGCTGAACGTTCGCTACCGGCAGTAAGGACGCAAGAGCATGACGCAACAAGTGTGTCAATGTTCTTCTGAAAGGCAGCACGCAAGCGCCGGGCGCAGCGCTGTATGCACTGTGTCAAGGCGCTGCAGTTCGCTCTTCAACGCCCTCAAGCGGCACGCACGTAGATAGCGCGCATGGCAGCGCGGAAAGATTGCTGCGGGTCGCATCCAACACAGCCTGCACAATGATTCCCGACTCACCCCTCCACTGCCCTAGGCAAGCGTGTCTCACTTCCACTCCCTTCAGCGCTCCCATGCGCTACTGCTGCACCCCACATACGGCGCAACTAGAGGCGTCCACAGCTGGTCCCAAGTGCACCTGATGAGCGTCGGCATATGTGTGTTTGGATGGTTTGGATTCATGCAATAAGTGCACAGCCACAACACATTTGCATGCATTGCTTGGCGCCTGCACTACACCACGCGGGGTGGTTGCGGCGTACATCATCGATATGCATAAGCAACGATGATAAGCAACACTCAGCTTATATTGCACATCATTACCCAACCCGGGTACTCCCAATTCAGATACCAGAAGTGTAAGGCTCCTTGATGTGCAGTCAGTAAAGGCAAAGAGCTAAGCAGCAGGCAGCCCTGTCAGGGACAACAACACAACGTTAGGCTCAAAACAGTATGCAGTCATGGTGGCAGACAAAATCAACGGTGCATGTGCAATGCTTGGGAAAGTAAAAAATGAAATAAATGAAATAAATGAAATTCCGTTGCAACGGCGGGTCCTCAGGATTATTATCTGTTTCCGAACCTCCACCGATGCTCCTCGTCTGCTGCCTGTCACAACGGCTTGCATCCTTGGGTGCGGTGCTAGCTGTGCTGCCATCCATTCACGTGCGCACACGAGGTGATGACTGCAACACGGCCACCAATGCGCAGCATCCACTTATGATTTAACATGTTGACAGCTGCATGCCAGCCACGCGCACGTGGCGCTGCAACGGGACATGCGTGTGTAGGTGCATGTGGTCTCCATGGGCATCTTATGGTGTTGTAGCTTGGTTAGCTGTACATGATTGACGGAGGGCTAGACTCCGCGGGCAAGTCAATCGCCGCATCACGGAGCTCAACCAGCTGTCGCAGCAGCGTCGGCCTGCACGCGCCGCTCCATTCCTCCTCGGGCAAAAAGTCCTTCAGGTCCGCAAGGTTTGCGACGTCCGGGTCTCCGCCAAAGCCCACATGCGCGCGCCATGGCCGTCGCCGCTCAATGGTGTCATGGATGTCGCCAACGTCGGTGCTTGCGTCCGCCGCTGGCGTGTCCCCCGCCGACCCCGCTGCGCCTGCCAGCTCGGCCGCCGCCGCCGCTCGCATCGCCTCCTGCCGTGCCGCTGCTGCTGCCACCTGTCGCCTTATCAGCGCCACCGCCGCATCGCGCGAGCTGAACGGCCCGCCCCGAATCGTCCTGTCATCCAGCCAGTAAAGGCGCCACGCGCTCTTCAGGTCGGTCAAAACCAAAATGGGCTTGCAGGAGGGTGAGCGCATGTTGGCAAGCAGAAGCTCGCACAAGCCCTGAAACGAATCGCGCGGCTGCAGCTCCTTCTTCAGCTCAAAGAGGATGCGGAGTCCAAACGTGCTCATGTCCGCCTTGGCTGCAGCTGACGAAACAATGGCCACATCCGTTGTGCCTTTGATCTTTGCGTAGTACAGCTCGCCGTGAACATCGGTAGTGGTCAGCAGCTGTTTCTGTTTGTCGCCGCACTCGAGCCATGCCAAGTTGGGCGGCACTGGGAAGAGCGTCATCAGGTGCTCCAAATACCTGGAACCAACCACGCATTGCAGCAAGTTGTTGCAGAATGGGCCTAAGAACATGACCATGAAGCCGGCAAATGACGTAAAGCAAAGCAAGTAGAAGACAACGGCTGTGCGCGGTTCGTCACATAGCTCTTCTGCAAACAGTGGACGTTCCAAATCTATGCAATTGGTCGAGCAATGGCAGCATGGCATGCAGCAGCTGGCGTGCATGGCCTCTACCTTGGGGTGGCTGATGCCTGATGACCGCTAGGGCTGCATTATGGTAGGCAGGTGTGGCACTTATGCCTCACACGTGCGTTGAGAGCACATAAGCTCACATAGGCCTTGGCCCACTATGCCATGCGTGAAGCGCTTAAACCAATCGGGACCAGTGGAAAAATATCTGACCCACTGATCAGAAGGAACACGTTTGTTGCATAATAAGCCATGCATCCTCCCCGCCTCGCCTTGCATACCATCCTGCAGTCTCATACCATTTAGATTGCGTGTTCTCGTTCATAGGAAGCCACTCGAACACATCCGGTGGCGGAGGCTGCAAGGGTAAGTCTTAAAGATCCGGCAGGTCAATCAGCTCCACCGATATGTCGGCTGCCTGGCGTATTTGATTCCATGCCGTGCTGCCAACACTGGTCACAGAGATCTCATCTGTGCTCTTTGACTGCTTGCTGACCCTTAGGCGCCCCTCCTCAAGCTCTGCATGTCACGTCAGTGCATAGATTGAGGGTACACAATGGCAGCAGGGCATCGATGGACGGATGCCAGGGGCATCGATTGGATCGTATGCATAACGATCCACATGACGAAGCACATAACGTAAGCACATGACGTAAGCACATGACCCACTCAAGCGTATGCATGCCGAGATGCTACCAAGCGCCGACGAGCAATCTCATAAAGGCATGTGAAGGCACGTCATACACTTCTTAACCCCACAAACAAGCTCAGGTGTGCGGGCGTGCATGCATAGGCATGCCCAAGGGACATGCCTGCGAGGAACGTAAACCAGCGATCGCACGTTTCATTGAGTGATGGAAAACAGGAACCGACGCAGAGCCTGCACAAGAGCTCTTACGTGTCGTCCTAAATGTGGCATTGTCTCACGGCAATTCCTTGCAATACAAAAATGGGGCGATGCCCAGCATGGCTGCATTCCTAGGTGCGGGGGGCAGGGGCACAACGTGGATGCATGGCGTACGGTGGCACGCACGATGCACATGCGTATGGGGCTTGCATTGGTGCATATGTTGCAAACCTTAACCATAACCGTGGGTTCGTGCGTGCATCCGTGCATGCATGTGTGCCTGCGTGCACTGGTAAGCTAGAGCGGGACCGAAGACCGGCGACATGGCCACACTCATGAGCCCATACTCACCAGCACCAACACGTGAGGACGGCCCTGCACCACCCACGCTAGCACCTGTGAGCACACCGACAAGGAAAAAGGGTGCCGTCTTTCAGCCACACTCAGGATATTCCGTCGCGCACGGGTTGGTTGGTGACATCACATACGGTGGAGCAAGGACGTAAATAAGTTAACGGCCAAAGCAAGCATGAAACACATTGGTATGAACCAACAGCTGGAATGACTTTGCACGTCCTAGCGGGGTTGCTGGCGGGGCGCTCGTCAAGTCTCCCTCGGTGCTCGGGGTATTGAGAGCAGTGGGCGCTGGGCAGTTTCGGGGCGATCTGAGTGTGTCGCGACGTTTGTTGGGCAAGCACAATGAAAAATGAAATCCAAGCCAAAAATAATTTTGTTCATAATGAAAAGGACCCAAGGACTGCAAATGGATTTGCGATCAGGTGCAAGAGTGCACGACACACAGTTGGATAATGCATTTGTCCATAGCATACTTACCCGCACAACGCTTGCCTTGCTAACGCTCACCTGCGGCAGCCGTACCCGTGCTTGCTCCACGTATGGCTCCTGCATGTGTCACACAACAGCAAACCACACATGCCAAGCTGTGGAATGGTGACATCTTCAAGGTTGCATGTGGGGGCAAGGGACGGAGCGCGCTGTTAGCGGTAAGAGCTGTGCTGTGCCAGTCGGCGTAGCCAAATCCTTGGCTCTCGGAGTAAGTACAGGGAATGACCGCTACAAGCTGACGATGCGCAACGCCTGAGGCAACGCCTGAGGCAACGCCTAAAGCAACAAGTGAAGCCCCTTCACTACCTTGTAGCCACAACATAGAAACGCCACCAACTCAGTGACCAATCACCAGCAGACACGTACCACCATACACACGACCGTACAGCAGCCAGGCACATTGACAGCAGCGAGCATGACACCGAGGATGAAGGTCCTCCCGCCTGTCCTTTTTGTGTAAAGGTCCTCCCGTCTGTCCTTTTTGTGACCTCACAAAAAGGACAGGCAGGAGGACTAGGGTGCAGGGAAGCACAACTCGCAAGGCTGTGTTCGCCGCGTCGCGCAACTTTGCATAATGGTGAGAAAAAAATACCTTAGTGGACTCACTGCGGTCCATCACTCATCCTCCAACTCAATTTCATTCATTGCCAAGCCTGACCAGGCCAACACCACTTGCCCAACACGAGGTCGATCGACGCCGGGCGAAGCTTAGCTTCTTGCAAGCCCGCGCGCATATGCTCATGGAACAACATGCTAAGTGCCACACGTTGGCCGTTGTGCACAAACAAGAAGCCAGGCGCGTTGGGCTTTTGCTTTGTGGCAAAGTAAGGCAGCACAACTCTTACTGATCAGTGTGCCTAAGGACATGCATTGAGGCAAACGCCTGCAGAAGCCCCACGACTCAGCAGCACCGGCCGGGAGTGGCGCTGAGGCAGCCGCTTCAGAGCCTGCGCGCACGATGCAAAGGACACCCTCTCACACACATGGGTGCGCAACACGACACGCCACCAACACATCTAGCAGAAAGGAACAACACCGGACATTTCAGAACATTGTCAGCATTCGATACCGGTAAGGCGGTATGCCACCTGCAAGCAAACGCCCCGGCCTGCCTACCGTGAACATGATTAAGGAGGCCAAACACCCAACTCCCCACCCCCAGATCCAGTCAGAGTAGGGCGATGACACACGGGGCTTGTGTGCATGCATGCCAGTGCCCTAAAGGTGTGCGTCAAACACATGCGCCTCGCGTGCGGCGCTGCCTGCACCTACCCCCATGCGCCGCCCAGCAGCCAGTACATGGAGCTTGCGTTGTTGTCTGCACCATGCGCTATCTGACGTTGCCGCAACAGTGCAGCATCCCCATGGCCCCACCCCCATGCTTTTCCATGCACATGCTAGTGTTGCTCCCTCCATACCTGCCAGCATGAGTCTCAGCGCCTCGACCATAAACCCGCGTTCACCAGTAGTGACATGAGCCAAGCGCGCATGTTCAGGTTTGTCCGCAAGCAGTAGGCGTAGCCGGACCTTTTCTTCTCTAGTGAACTCCGTCAGCTGGAGGAGCTTGGTCTCCCACTCATTTTCCATAGCTACTGCACAGGCACCCTGCGCGAACACAAGCAGCACATACTGCCATGAGAAACAACCTTGCACTCGTTACATGTACCTGCGTCAGAATGTGGCCGGGTGGGTCTGAGGCCCCCTGAGCCAGCCAGCCAACGTGAGGTTCCCCTTAGGATACGTTGAGTGGGGTTGGCTTGGGTGGGTTGGCCCACCCAGGGTACCCTCACAGCAGGGTGCCCTACCTGAAGAACGGGGTGGCAACTCACCCATTATCATACATCATGCCCCACCCACCCATGTTGACCCACCCAGCTGCACCTGACCAAACCTCACCGCCCAACCCACCTGATGAGCTAACCCACCACTGTTACATGAGGCAAATCACACTCTTTGGCTTGGACCACACTCAGCCATGGTGACCCACCCGACTGCACCTGAACAAACCCCACTGCCCTATGCACCTGAGTGGATGCATCGTGAGCACACAAGCGAAGGGGCGGGGCGCAGGAGCATCGCTTGATGCCTGTGGAGCTGAGCACAACCAGGCAAGGATAGGTCCATCGGTCAAGCCCTAGCGTGGCATACCTGGCAAAGGCTGGTTCAACCGGATGAAGGCGTAGCAGAACGTGTCGAGGGGAGGAGTACGGAGTTGCCAACCAGTCACAGTCCAAAAGGCCAAAAGCGCGCCCACCTGGCAAGGAGACATGGTGGGTGGAGGGACAGGGTATCATCAAGGACCATGTTTGCGCATCATTGACACCTTGTGCCACACTCAGCAAACCCTCACCGCCAGGACCGGATCGCCCACTGATGTGTCGCTTTGAGGGCTTAGCTATGATTCCGAAGCGATGATTAGCTGAGTGTTCCCTAGGCTATTAGAGCATGCAATAAAAATTCGACCAACACGTACCGCCTCCGAGTGCCGTTGTCTGTCTGACAATACCAACGCATCTCGCACGCTGAACATGGGCTAGGTTCCTCCTAGCTGAACGGCCCGCCCCGAATCGTCACAACCCTGTCACAATGACCAGCTCAGACAAGTGACCTGCTGCGCTGGATTGGAGGAACGATGGAGCCAGGCAACTTAGGTGCAAGTTACCCCTACAACAGTTGCAGCATACCTGCTGCTGGGCCTGCGGGGCGACGAGTCACAGCACGCGAGTCACTGAAGCAGCTCGTCCAAGACCAACTGCCGTTCCGCTGCCTGCGTGTTCAGAGGGTCAAGCACAACACAAAGGACCACACTCAATGCTGCGCTCAAACAAGGATAACGGTGGCAGCACGGAAGTAGTAGGCTAGTGGATGGGGTCGCTCAAAAGCAGTATACAGCCAAGAAGCGAGGAACGAGGGCAGCAGGCGAACGCGAGCGCGGAACTTCCGGTTGTCAGCTGTGCGCTATGTGCGCGACTGCAAAGGCATAGATTAAATGGTGGCAGTATGGTACTCCTCACCTGCTGATCACCAGCTTGTGAGGACGCCTTTGCTAACATCCGCGCCAGTCCGTGGGGTCAGTTCACAAACGATTTCACCAATGCTTGGCAGCAGGCTTGCGAAGTGTGGGAGGGTATCAGGGCTGCAAGAAGTGTCGGCGGATGGATGACCCAGGTGTCAGAGACCTGATTGGAGACCTGTTTGTTGCAATGTTGTTGGCGGTGTTGGCGTACAACGAGCCTGTATTCAGTGTGCACCCCAGCTAAGTGAAGACACAAGTGAAAGCAACATCTGGGACTACGCAGGTGGCACAAATAAATGCACAGGCGCAAGCTCAAGGAGCACCACCAACCCACACGACGCACATTCTGCTGAACACGCGCCATCCATACCGCTGGCGGCAGCATCCAGATCGCATGCTGCTCAACACTTCATGGTTGGGACGTGGGGATGTGTGCATCAACTTTTGTCTGCATGCAACATGTAATGTACTGTGTTCAAGCATTGATGCTGCTGGCGTACTGCCGGCGGCATGCATGTTGATGAGTGCCAAACGCTACAGCGGCTTCCTTGTGGCCGGCTAGCAGGGCGCAGGGTGTGCGTGCGCATGATGGCCCCTGTGTGCACGGCCATTCACTATGTATTGTTTTCTGAGGCACCTGAGATCGCTCACGCCACTCGGATGGATGGGCTCTACCAGCCGCTACTGCGGGTGTGGTTCCGCTGGCCAGCGTTAGCTGTTGATGGCAGGCAGTGCCATGGCAGCCAGGCCTGGTAGGTGGCCTGCACGACTAGGCAGGCCCTGCAGCTGTCTTGCACAGCCACACGCACACAGGTAGGCGATGTCAGCCGCACCAATGGCCAGACTGCACTAACTTCACGCGTTGCCTGCCCAGCTACGCTGCAGCAGCTGCTGCACTCAGCTACACCTCCTCCGTCAATATTCAGCTCTCACTCAGTAGCCCTCAGTTCCTCCTCCTAATACTCCGGAGTGGCGGATCCGCCATCAATCGGCGCTGGCTTCGCGTGTGCTGCACCTGCACAGCCTCGTATTGACCACCGCTCAACACACTACATCAACACTGCACTAACGACACTTCAACTTAAGTACACTGGTGTAATACGCTAGCGTGGTACACTAGTGGGAGGGTGTAATCGCTGCCGCACGCAGCATTCATGCAGGATCAGAGCGAGGTGCGGCCACTGCAGCAATTGTGCGACCCCTTCATGCCGTCATCCAGCACTCCAGCAGATGCTTTGAGGATGAAATGCACTGCATGCAGGGTCGTTTCCTATGCACCATGCACGCATGCACTCTGGCGTGGACCACGCCAGCTGGCGGAGTGCTAGGGGAGATACATGCATGCAGGACGGATTGCACATGCTCTGTCAGCCGGCAGCAGCGCCAGAAGCCCCGGAACCCTGCGACTTGTTATGCAGCGCTTTCTTTCGTTGCGGCCCATCTGCTTACACTCCGCCTCAATCAATCCTATCACTATGATTCACGACCAGCAGCGCTGCAAGCGCTGCGCCCATCATGCCTGGCATCAACCACCCACTCGGCACTGGCGGCGGGCGCCTTGCCTGAGCGCTAGACAGCAGCGCTAGGTACCATGCGGGCTGGTGGAGCGCCAGCACAGCAAAGCTACAAGCAGTAATGCCTCTACGTGTGATCATCGGCCAGAGGTCAGCAACGATAGCAAAGGCATGTATGTATTGCGGTGGGCACCTAACAGGAAATGGCTCATGCCGTCCCAGCCAGCCAGTGTGCCAGAGTCGGACCCTGAAGGAATCTTAATTAGTTGATTACGGCCCGTGACCCGTGAACCCTGATGCGCTGCACACCCCAGCACCAGGCAGATGTAGTGGCGGGCCTCACGCATCGTCGCGACAGCCCCTCCGTCGTGCGAGTTGAGATGGGATCCCATATAGCGTTGCGGTGCGTGCGCGTGTGCGTGAAGGTGAACACTGCCTCGGATGGGGCAAATCGACTCGCGGTACAAGCGGGTGCCGCAAAGCAAAATGCGATGTCAAACGGCCTTGACATGTGGCACGGTCTGTCAGTCAAGTTGCATGAACAGCTACCGTATGTGACGATCCAACAGTCTGCATGATCGTCCGCATTGTGTGTTGATTGGGTGCAGGCTGCCACACGCTGAGGCGCAGCTTGCATGACAGCAATGCTCTCCTGCATGTGGCAGTGGCAGTGCTGTGCGGGAGGGATAGTTGCGTAACGTCCCCATTCCCCTCCGCCCCCTCTCCCCCCACCCCCACCCCCCACACAAACACTATGGCACGTGACTGTGCACGCATGCCACATACAGTCACATGCACGCATGCCATGTACACATGCTCTGCAGCGCGGCACCTCACCTATCTGCGCACTTCCATCAACCAAGGCACTGAATGAAAGCAAGGTCCTAGACCCATTAGACCCACGCACACACACACACAGTCATCATCACGCTGTTGTATGAAAGCATTCCATGTCCGCAAACCAAGCAAATGCCTGGGACAGGATTTGAGTGAAGCAAAACACGTGCCATGCATGCAATGCACCAGGCGCGCAGTGGCATGCATGGCGAGGAGCCGCCGCTACCTGGCTCCATCTACCAAGAAGCCATGGTCGCGATGAAGGCGGCACGGATTGCACATAACTCACAACCCCTCTATCTCACATACCCCCCCCCTGGCCCCCGCTTCATGCAATTTCAATGAGGCGGCGACACGAAGCAGCTGCGCATGCGCAAGCAAGCGGCAATCTTGAGGGCACACGTAAGGCCACATGCAACGCGCAATGATACCTCTCGAGTCACTCACTCATCTGCAGCATGCGCTGCTGCCTGGTTGTGCCAACTCTTACTGTGGCGTGGGGGTTGGGGTTGGCATCACAGCTAGCGTGAGGCGTTCAACATGTACGATGGCATATACGCAACATTCAGGGGCATGTGCCAAAGCCAGCAGCGCAACACGTAGGATGCCGGTATAGGATGCCGGTATAGGATGCCGGTATAGGATGCGGGTATAGGATGCATGCCGTAGGTGAATGGCAGCAGCGCACAACGCTGACACCAAAGCCAAAGGGGTGCATGATGCCATCGATCCGTGCTGAGGATTACTCAAACTGCCAAGTCGCCTCAATCTGTACGCCTTGCAGGTGTGGTACGGCCTGGCATGCCGCAGCCAACTGCCGCAACACTTCATCACCGCGGTCCAACACACGAATGAGGCGCAGCCCGTCAAGGTGCGGTGAGGCCTGAAGCGCATCGCACAGTGGCGTGGCATCCGGCCGCTCGCCAAAGCCAAACACCTCCCGGATGTCCAGCGTGTGTAGACTCGTCAAGAACGTGGCGGCGCGCAGAGCCGTGCCCAAGGCCGGAAACAAGGTGCTGCACTGCTCGCTGGTGCCTGTGTTGCAGCTGATGCCGAGCTCACGCAGCACTGACAGGTGCCGGGCGGTGGGCAGCAGCGTGCAGAACTGCTGCAACTCTGCCCGCTTCAGGCCCCGGATGCGGAGACTCGTCAGGCTGTGAAGCGCCGTGCAGGAAATCAGCGCGCATGCTGCTGCCGCCAGGTCTACCACGTCAATAGCGCTCCGGTTTGCACTATCTTGAATTCGGCGGCCCCCAATCCCAATGTCGCGCAGGCTGGCCAGGTTGGCACTACACTTGCTTGCACACAGCTGAAGGACGGTCTGCAAGCCCTGCCGGTCTGTGAAGCACCAAGGCAGATGCAAGCTTGTCAAGGTGCTCAGGTGCTCTGCGTTCAGCACGAGCACGAGCGCCTTCAACGCGGCACCTGACAGGTTCTGATCCCGCAAGTTCAGCACCTGCAGCGCGCTGAGGCTGGTGGTAGACGCCAGCGCGTTAAGCACCTCCGCAACACCCTCAGGCGGGCCGGTGATGTTGGGAGGGTGCAGCTCCGTCAAGCCATGCAGGTGGCTGCACTGCTGCAGCATCGCCGCCATGTCAGCACCCGTGCTCAACACATTGTCCGCAAGGTTCAGCTTGGTCAGGCGAAGGTGCTGTGAGCTGGTGAGAGCACGCAAGACACGCGCGGCATCGGCTTCTTTACTGAAAAAGCAGCCCTGGAGGTCTAATTCACGTAGCCCACATAGGCGTGTGTTTTGAAGAACCTCGCAGAGCTCATCCACGCAAGACAGAAAGCCAGCAGTTGACATGGCCAGGCTGGTGAGCGAGGATGCGACGTGTGGCACGGAGAAGATTTGGTTCAAGCCGTGGATGGAGCTGGTTAGCAGGTCCATGCGTTGAATGCACGACAGGTGTGTGGCTACTGCAAGCGACGCCGCCAGTGACTGCCAGCCGTTAGCTTTAATGAACTTGTTTGCCAGATCCAACCGCGTCAAGCGTGCAAGGTGGGATGAGTTCCGCAGCACGCTGCAAAGCTCCTCAGCGTGCAGGTCATCCACATTGCAACCGCTCAGGTCCAGGTGCGTGAGGTTGGCCAGGGACGAGCTGCGCAGCGCTTGCAGCGCCATGACAATAGGGGTGGATTGCCAGTCGCTTTTATATTCACACCACCGCAAAGCCAAGGTGCGCAGGCTGGACAACCGGGAAATGAGCGCCACCAGCGTTGACGCGCAAACCGCCTTTGCCGCGCTGCTGTCACCCTGCCATCCATCACAATCGACGTGCAGGTGCGTGAGCGTGGCATGCACGTGCATGCTGCTGCGCAAGCAAGCAAAGGCTGCCGTTGTTGCCGCTGCGCCAAGGTGCAGCCTGCTCAGCTCAAATTTGCGGAGGTGTGTGAATGAGGCAGGCAGCTGCTGACCAGGACGTTGATACGGCCACTCAGCACTGCTGCCAGTCAGCTGCTTTGCCAAAGCGCTGCTTCGCATGGCGGTGACGTCACGCATGTAGCAACCGCGCCAATGCTTGCAGACCAGCTTTACGCCCTTGTTCGCGCGATGGGGAGCTAGTATGAGCGCCACCACGTCATTCGGTAAGCGGCTGAATGGGCACGAGGCATCCCCGGCAGCATCCTGCTGAGCGCTTGACACTGCAGCGGCAACGGTACCGGTAGCGTCCTGCTGCTGGGCGCCTGATACCGCTGCGGCCATGTCGTCGTGTGTGTGTGTGCTGCTGGTGCTGCTACGTAGTGAGACTGCTGATTGCTGGTGAGCCAGAGCGTGCTGGTTGGTTGAGGCAGAGGCGGCTGCAGGGAGCACCAGCACAACGTATAAGCAGGGCAGACACAGGCGCTTCAAACACGCCAGGCCGGTGCTGATGATCCAATGATGTTCCCATCCATTTCCCGTCCAACAGAGGGGTGTGTGCGGTGGGGTTTCACGGGTCTGCCCCGCCAGTGCTTGACTCAAATTCTTATTGGTATTGCTATCAAGACTGCTGATTAACACAGCCCACAGAACATACTCGACACCGTGTTTGGAGTGGGCCTTGCAACACCGCCTCCTGATTGCCCTTGACTTGCGCTGCAACTGCTGGTGCCACAATACACTTAGGTACTGTATGTGTGTGTTATCAGCACACTGGCTGTAGCATACCTGCTGCTGGGCCTGTGGAGCGACGAGTTACAGCACGCGCGTCGAGGAGCGCCCCGGTTTGAAATTGAACTGTGCGTGCCGCTGCCTGTCCGCTGCCTGCGATTGTTGGTAACACACCACAGGACCATATACGAAGCTGTGTGTTAGCAAGGTTGCAAAACGGAGCTTAAGCGGCTGGTGGAGCCCGTCAAAAGCAGCGCGGAGCTACACAATCGACCACGCCAAACTGCTGCAATTGCTGCGAGTTCTGCTCCGCGGGTGGTGTGCACGGCAGAAATCCGGCTGTGAGCTGTGAGCCCAACACATGTATGGGTTTGAAGCGCCATGCCTGGTGCTCACCAGGTGACCAGGTGACCAGGTTGTGTGCGTTTGAATGGTGGTGAGCGAGAGGTGAATCTCACTCCCGTTGACGAGCGCTTGCTCCTGCCACCCGCCTTGAAAAGTAATGTTTAGAGGCTACACAGGGCGCAAAACTCACTTACACCAGTAATGTGACCAGATTGATTTCAGACCGTACCGCACCTCCTCGAAGGGCTAGAATTTGAACTGTGCCTGGCTGTCCAGAATCACCGAATGTCACTGGTTGTGAGCCAAAAGTGCTCATGCGGGACGATTATGTGCCTGTGGTAGCTCGTCACGCATGCAGCACATGCCTGTTGTGTATTTGCGCCCTCTGGACCGGTTAGACCGTTTGGTGCGCTGGGCACGCAGATGGCGGGAACCTAGTCACCGCGTCCGCGCCTGGCACCCCGCTACATCTGGCGGCTGGTCTTGCAGGTGGCGGCGCCGAACCTGGATGCATGGGACGCCTGCACTAGGACGGTATGCTGCCACAAGCGGCAGCAGGCAGGAGCAGCAGCAGCAGCTGTGCGTTGCTGCAAGCGGACCTGCAGATACGTGACGGCAGCAGCAGAAGCAGCATCAAGCAGAACGGAGCGCACCGCTGCAGGAAGGGTCTGCCCTTTGCCAGCATGCAGCAGCAGTTGCCTGACACATCAAGCGGCGGCGCGGCAGCCGCTGCAGCGGCCTGGTCCGGAAGCAAAGGCGTCAGGATGGCGCCGAGCAAGGGCGAGGCAACGTTACAAGAGGAGGGAGCCATGCAAGGGGCGGAACACGTCTGGACAAGCTAAAGTAAGCTCACAAAGTTGTTCAATACCATACAGCGGCGGCCCAGACATATGCGGGTCAACATGGGTGAGGACACAGCAGCATGCGCCCGCTGTGCTTCGCATGCCATACAATTCCAAACCACAGAAACAAACATGTTGTCATGCACTATTGCATTCCATGCAGCAGACGCTCAACTGCAGCGCACACACAGAAGGCGAACTGTATGTGCTCGGGGTGAGCGAGAGGAGAATGCAGGGGAAAAGCCAGCGAAAGAGCAAGGGGCAATGCAGCGCATGCAGGGCTTCGTGCAGTCATTCAAACGAACGTGTGGCCACATCTGGCAAGCTTGGTTTGCTTGCACATGACGGGTGACCATAAGTTACTCATGAGCCTGGTGACTGGGGTGCTGCGGTTGACCATTCCCATGAGGACATTTGCATCAAGGCACAGCGTGGCCAGAGCGTGGCAGCCACGCCACGCCTTTCAACGCATGGACGTGTACTACACACCGGCACTGGGTGCCATTCCGACAATTAGCGCGAAGGAGAGGGGAATACGGTAGTTGTCAGTGCCACGCTGCTAGAGTCTTAACACTCATGGTGCTCACGGTTCGGTGCAAAGCGCACGACCCTTAGGTGACCCACATAGTGAGGTGTCATCTTAGCCAACCTGCGGTTATGGACTTATGGCCGCGGCTTGCCTGCCAATGCAGTGCCATGGCTTGCACGTACAGCGCCGTTGCATGCTGCTCAAGGTGCTGGGCAAGCGGCGATGCTGCTTGTGTGAGCAGCAGCAGTACGTTGCAGCAGCAGCAGCAGCAGCAGCACGATTTGCAGGTTGATCAGAGGCAATTTTTTTTTATACCAGGCTGCTACACCTACGGTAGTCAGTATTGCAGGTGCGCAGTCTGACATGCGCACGACTCTTGCCGCTACATCCTTTCCTTCTGCGTGCTGAGCGAGGTCATCCCACTGCGGCGCGCGGAGCCGTCCCCCTGACACATGTGTACCACCGATTCAGCTGGTGCGTTCAATGTATGCACTCCGTGAGGCCATGCATGTATGATTCCTGCAAGGCCCTGCAGTGTGCATATGGTGAGGAAAGAGATTGCACCTGTCGATGGCGAATGAGGTGTGTGGGCTGATCTGGCGGCTGCCGCAAAACAAACAACAGTCTGATGGTAGATTTCGCTGGTGTGCAGGCTTGAAGCTCAGGGGAACACCGGCGACACTGAGAGCAGCAGCAAGGCTTCCTTGCCCGACCGCGTCATACATGCAGCATGCAACGGATTGTCCATGGAATTTCATGTTACAGGGAAACACAACAATGCCCACCTCCATCCGCCGAAACTCTAACATCTCACTCTCGCTGGAATCATGCACATTCCGCCGGCTTTGCAGGTGATGCCAACTGGCCATGCATGCACTGGTGGGGGCAAGACGCGCGCTGATGGACAAAATCATGCGCAGCGCGTATGCATGACAGGCGTGTGCAAAGTGGCAGGCCAATCTTGGGAGTGTGCAATCATTCACTGCATGTGCGTTGTCGGCCAGCGCTTGTGCCCAGTTGCCACTGCGTCATGGGCGGCTCCAAATTGAAAGCATTTGCACTTGGCACCGTGTAAACTGTTGCTGTGGTCATACATGTTGTGCGCTCACATGGTGCACAGCATACCAATGCGCAGTGAAACGTGTATGGGAGGGCTGGCCCCCCGAACCAAGTCGCAAATCCTCCATTACGTGCTGGCAGTACGAGACCATGCGAGAGCGTAGAGAGCAAGGGGTGCATGCGCGCCAAGGTGGCTGGAGCCATGCATAATCACACCTCAACCCAAATCAGCAGCGAGGCTCACGCTTCTGCAGCTGGCAGCAATACCCAGCTCGCTACAGCTGCGTCCGGGCACCTGCTATTGCGACTCCGCGAACAGCTCTGCTGGGTCCACCTCTGCGGCGACGATGGACGCGTCTGCTGCCTGAGAGTCGGGGTGGTTCACGACGGGCCCGTGTTCTGCCCGAGAGGACCCGGCGTAAATCACCCTGCCAAGCACACTTGAGAACGGTATGTGGCCGAACGTCCTGCTGTCGATAATGTCCGGCGGTTTCACGTCAGGGTTGTCTGCCAGGACCCAGCAGTGGTTCTCAGGAATGATGTAGGTCTCCTCACTTTCCTCAGAAGAAACCATGGACTCCCCTTCTATCGCTGCAACGCGGCGCACCATGACGTGGTTGTCGTCTGGCTGGGCAAGTGGACTCGTGAATGCAACGACGTCGCCGATGAGCACGTTGCGGCTGGAGGCACGGGGTATGTGCCGGACAACAAGCTGCAGTGCAGGAAAGAGGGAATGGGATACGTTTCGAAACGTGGCACTCCAGAGTGATAAGTGCGTCGGGCGTTGCAAACCACGCATCGTGGCAAACGTGGCCATCGACAGCACCACTCACTGGCAAATGCGTGTGCAGTGTAAAGCAGCCGCAGGAAACCATACATGTATGCTTTGTTTATGTCTCCATGCAATATTGCAAGTGGTGCTGCAGCTTGAAGACAGTGCTGGGGGTGTTGCCCATGCGTCGCACGAGCGGCACACGTTATGCAGTGACAGGCGCTAGGGCAGCACATGCACAAGCATGTAAGTGGCAAGAAGCACACATCAGAACAGCCGCCCCTTAGCTCTTGCCTTTTCCAACGCGTCAGGGTCCTCTGCAGACTGACGGTTCAGGGTCGGTGCCATAGCGTTGCCCGTAATATACATGCGTGACGTCAGGGGTTGATCCAGCACAGCCTGCGCTTTCTGAACTGCCGAGGTGATGGCTTGCGTGACGCCTGTGGGTGCTTTTGTGTGCTGCACTGACCCTACCAGTTCATGCACGAACTCCTCCATTGCACAAGCGAGTTTCACGAATCGATACCGCAGCGGTGCCACGCGAGCCGCCATTTAAGCCAAGCTGCAGTCAACTAGTCTGATGAACGCCCTATGTCAGGTCAGCTTGTGTTTGTCTTGAGGGGCGAAACCTAGACCAGTACCAGCTGACGTTCGACAGAATGATTAAGGCGGTTTATATAGCTGGAGAAGCTGCAAGAGACTGCCTGATCTGCGGCAATAGCGCCAACGATCTTGTCTATTTGTCTGTGGCATACGGGCTGCAGAACTATCTACCATGACAATCGGTCTGGACCATCCAGAGCACATCCGCATCGACGGAAGGGGTGAAACGGCCCGTATACGCATACCCTCGCAGGAAGGCATCTTGCTCAGTACAGCCAGGTTGACAGCAACTTACTTGTTTTCGCGCTGCGTCGTATGGTACCTTCTAGCACGCATTGTGTGCAACCAAAGTTGCGTTCCCATTTATCCGCCAATCCTGGCTCGGTTGTCCAGGAGGAGGAGGCTGGCATCCTATATGCTCTGTCAGCGCTGCTATGAAGTAACGCACAGTGGAAGCGAAGCTGCGGACGTGGTGCTGGCAAATGCGTTGGTGTCGCCAGCGGGACGTGGATTGTTGCATGGAGACGGCTGCAACAAATCGTTGAACGCTCCACTTCTAGAAGCTATACTTGGCGTGAATGAATACCAATCATGGTATGATTCAGGGCTTTGCGCCAGAGACGGGCATTCCGGCGTTTGACTTGATGTTTGGTAAGTTTGAACACCAAGCGCTTGGATATGCCTTCCTTGCCCCTAGGCTGTTTCCAGAGGTGTACTGCTGCCCATCATATCACCTTTCACAGCTGCTAACGAGCCCTCACCCCCACGAGTGGACTTGCTGCGCTCGTTCGAGGCGCTGCGTCAAAAGCGCACGCCTTACCCGAATATCCCACCCAGGTAAGCAGAGCACAGCAGTGATTGTCACCACCAGATAGTGCAAATTGCTTGCTGCATATATTTCATTGCTTTTGCGCGACATATTGCTGTGTGGTCTAGAACGCAACTTGACCTTCGCTGTTTGGGTCAATGCTGCAGCCCTCCGCTCGCGTATCTTCAGATTCAAGCAGCTTCGCTTGCCCAGCCTCAAGTAGGTATCTTCCATGAGCACGGCCCTGTGCCCAGGGAGCTGTTGGTGCACCTCCCGGGACCACCTGACACACCTTCACAGCCAGCAGCAGGCGCGGTCGCACCAGCGAGCGCCAACACACGTGTGCTTCAACCTCGTCCGCAGCCCGCTGCACAGCCAGCGACCACTCCCACTGCACAGCCAGGGGCTGCTCCCGCTGCCAACAAGTATAGGCTCCGACAAGGCACAGCCGGCCGTGCCGCGGGTGGCCTATCGCAGCAACAGCAGCCTCAAGGGGCGCCGAGGGCAAGCGGCGGTGTTGTGCCCTCACAGCAAGCCGCTGCGGCCGCACAAATTGAGCCTGCAGGATCTCAGCAGCAGGAGCGAAAGCCTGCAGGCAGCCGTCTGCCAGGGCCACCCAACAGCAGCACACGACGAGCCGAGGCATCGGCAGCAGCAGGTGGGTCACGCAGCAAGCAGAGCCGCGCAGAACAGCCGGCCTCAGCACCACAAGCATCAGCTGCCGCTGGTGCGCCTGCTGCGAATGGTGCCGCAAGCGGTGTTGCTGCAGTCAGAGGCGCCGCCAAGGGACGCCCCGGAAGCGCGGGACGTGCACAGCAGCGGCCGGCGCAGGGCAAGCCCTCTGCAGCCGCAACAGCCGCTGCCACAGCCATGGCTGCGCGCCTCACACAGCAGCAGCAACAGCAGCAGCAGCAGCAGCAGCAGCAGCAGCAGCAGCGGAGCCCTGGCCGAGCCCAGGGCCATGCCTCGGCACGTGTAGGCTCGGGCGCAGGCAGACGCGTTGAGCAGAGCAGGGCCGCAGAGCAGGAGGCACCTTCGGACCAGCAGTCACACCGACATGATGCACGTAATGCACATGCTCATGGGGGTCCAGGCGTGCATGCGTCTCCGGTGATGGTCGACAGGAATGCAGCGGACATGGCAACGCCGCCCTCGAGTCGCCAGCTGAAGCTGCAGGTGTGTTTGCCCCTTGATATGCGCTGCAAGGGCGTGGGTTGCTCATGCACGCATGCGACATACTCATTTGATTTGGGTCAGCGCCGATGTCTGATTTGGGTCAGCGCGAGCGTTCCCCGACGCATTCGTCGCCTGAGCATCCGGGCACGGGCGTCACACAAACCAACAAGTCATGCACTGTACTGCATGGGTGTGTACTGTCACGTCCAGGCGCTCAAAGAGGCTGCAAGGGCCAGGCGGTCGGGCATGACGCCGACGCCACAGCAGCACACGGCGCATTCGTCGCCACCGCCTCCGTCATCGCACCACCATGCGTACTTGCACACCTCCGCACCACAGGGTGGTGGTGGCGCTGCAGGTGGTGGTGGAGGCAGCGGCAGCATGCAACAGCCGCCGCCTCTGGCAGCGGAGATCTCCGGAGCTAGCAGCATCCTCAACATGGTGCAGTACGCTGACCAGGCGCAGTCAGCCGGGGCAGGCGCCACGGCTGTGACCATGCAGACGCATGGCACTGCCGCTGGTGCTGGGGCTGGTGGCGGTGCTGGTGCTGAGGGTGGTGCGATGTCTGGTGAGGGATCACCGGGCATGGCATCGGCTGCACCTGGTGAGTCAGCCCCAGCTCACAACCTTGTTTCCAACAGGTCCCGCTGTGAGCCGCCTAAATTTTGCATGCCTTTGCATCCGTGTGCATCAACGTGGTGCAATTACACTGATATCCATCCATGCGTGAGTTACCTGCATGTGCATCATGCCCTGGCATCCAGGTGTGTAACCATGCGCATCCATGTGGATTCGTGTTCTTGGTACAGTCCTATGCCCAGCAATGCTTTGCCCACTCCAGTGTGTGTACGATGACAGCGGTATGATATCTCCTGCCTGGGTAGCTAACCGCAGACAAGCCTGCTTGCTGTGCTGGGCGGTTGCACCCACTGCAGGGGGTGGCAGCGGCGGCAAGGTGCGCATGGCAGACCTGGTGAAGGCGTTCCGGGAACCCATCGGCACCGCCGACGCACTCCAACGTGGCGACGGTGGTGCAGGTGGTGCTGCGGGGCCTCATGGCGCACGCCCGGGCAGTACTGCAGACCAGCAAGCCCACGAGGCCGTGCGCGCGGGTGAGTATGGTCGCTATGGTGAGGGCTATGGGGATGGAGAGGACGATGAAGATGATGAGGATGACAGCAGTGGCATGGACAAGCTGGCTGCCGCGGTGCTGCAGCGCAGCCGTGCGATCCTGAGGGAGCGCTCACAGCTGCAGGGCAGGATACAGAGCGCGCTGCACCGCCTGCACCCCCCTGGAGCTGCGCCCGCCACCACTTTTGGCGCTGCAGCGCTGTCACCTGGCAACAAGGACGGCGGTACAACCGGTATGGGTCTCGGAGATCTGGATCCAGATCGCCCCGCTGCACCACCTGCAGCACATTCGCGTCCTGCAGCCTCGGCCATGGACGCACCGTTTCCGGCGCAGTCCGCCGCACGGCCCGCAACGTCGCCGCCCCTGTTTTCTGCGTCCTCGGCAGCATCGTCGTCGGCCTCACCATGGCCAGCCAAGCCGTCCTCTCCTCAGCAGCAGCCCACCCCGGATTTTGCGCAGGCGAGCTCGTCGTGGCGGCAGCGGCTGGTAAGCGCCGTGCGTGCGGGCGTGCACTGCATGACCCAGATGCCGCAGTGTCCCGCAGTACCGCCTGACTGCGTAACGGCGGGGTTTGTGCAGCCTGAAGGCGATTGCGGGGGTCTGCTGTGTGCCCTGCACTCCCATCAGCAAGGCAGCACCCTCTTGCATGGTCGTGTTGCCCGTGTCAAACCCCGACTGTTGTATGGGTGTATGGCTTATCCGCTTATCCGCTTACTCAATGCGGTGCGACCGCTGCATGCCCAGCTGCGGAATGATAGGTGATAACCCTCCCCTGCTTTTAACTCTTGGTGTTTGCATGCCATACGGTATGCAGAAGGCACTGCTCGCTGAGGTGGACGGCAACACCCGAAACGTCACGTCTGGCTCGGGTGCTGACGCTGCTGAGGCTTACGACGGTCAGGGCGCATACAACACCACGGCTCTCAGCGGCGCTGCGGGCAGCGGCAGCAGCAGCAGCAGCAGTGCTGGCGAGGTGGCTGGCAGGCGCCACGGGCCGGCGGCATCGCTGCCGGATGATCCGCTGGACGCCTGGAGGCAGCGCCGCCAGAAGCGCCAGCTGGAACAGCAGCAGCAGCAGCAGCAGCAGCAGCAGCAGCAGCAGCAACCCGGAGCTGCAGTACCGCCAGACGCCAGCCATCACGCCTCAGCGCCAGCCGATGCGTGGGTTGGGCAGCACGATGGCGCGCTTGCTGGCAGGCGGCAGGGCGGCGTGGGCGCCTCCTACACCGCAAAGCGCACAGGCATGCAGCAGGCGCTGGCAGCCTGGATGGGCCGCCTGACGGATGCCCTGGGCCAGCCGAGCGGTGCAGCAGCAGCAGGTGTTGCCACCGCATCTGCTGCACCGCCCACCTCGACTGCGCTCGCTGCCCCTGCAGCGTTCGGACCGGCCTCAGCTGCATCTCATGCGGCGCGGTACACTGCAGGTGCTTCGGCGAGCGTCGCCACAGCGGCACCTGATTACGGGTTCGGCAGGCATGGCGTCAGCAGCGGTGCACGCGACGCGCTCGCAGGCACGCTCGCTGCCTGGGCGGCGCAGCAGCCCGGTAGCGGGGGAACCAGCAACCAGGCCACCAATACTGCCGCGAACGCTTTGCCAGTAGGAATGCCGGCTGGTGGCGCTGGTGCCGGTGATGGTGCTGGTGCAGGTGCCGCTGCCGCTGCCGGTGCTGGCGCAGGAGGTGCTGTGGAGGAGCTTGAGCTGGATGCGGTGCTTGCTCAGCTGGCCAAGCGCTTTGGTCTGATGGTGCCTCCCGA
The DNA here is from genome assembly GCA_001662385.1 of Chlamydomonas asymmetrica. Lineage (NCBI taxonomy): Eukaryota > Viridiplantae > Chlorophyta > Chlorophyceae > Chlamydomonadales > Chlamydomonadaceae > Chlamydomonas > Chlamydomonas asymmetrica. Next base: position 18,138 of record BDDA01000335.1, on the reverse strand, counting down.
GGCTCCCAAACCGCGTCCCGGCTCCCCTCCTCACCACGCTGACATGGCTGGTGCTGGCGCTGCCGCAGCCACTCCTGCGGCCATTGGCAGTGGTGCGCACAATGCAAAGCAACCACGCACCGCTGCCCCTCGTGTTTCGGAATCTTCCGCTCCGGCAGGCTCTGCATCACAGCGACACCAGCGCGAGCACGCTGAGCAGCAGGAGGTCATACCTGCTGCTAAACAGCAAGCGCCCACAGGGGAACCGCCGCCACCGCTGCCAGCGCTACCGCTGCAGCAGGCCTCGGTATCGTCCGTGGGCGACACAGGTTCTGACGCTCCTGCTGCTTCTGGCGCTGCGCATGGTGTTGCGCAGTCCGACGCGACTGCTGACAGCCCAACCAGCGCAGCCTCTGATTGGCCCGCGTGGATGCAGCAGCTTGGCATTCCACGGCCAGCTGATGTCATGAGGCTCCCTGTGCAGCACTCCGAAACCATGCTGCTGGCTGAGCCACCCAGCGCCGAAACCAGCCAGAGCCGCGATGCCGGAACAGCACAGCTACATGGCGGGCGAAATGCTCATACGCAACCTCAGCCAAGCAACTCAGGCTCCAGGGTGGATCAACTGCCCCACGATGACATCGGCAGCGATGACTATGCTGATGACTACGAGGAGGATGAGGAGGAGGCGGAAGAGGATGATGATGAGGAGGAGGGTCAAGATGCCCCGCTGGCAGGTACGTGAGCTGGCGCAATTGAATGGACCTGTTCGGTTGAGGTCTTCGCTGGTCTGCGTGTCTGTTTTCACGCTGGCAATACATGCTTACTTTCTTAGCTCCTGCTTTCAAACGGTCATGTGGTTGGAGATGGGTTGTTTTGCCCCGAGCTGTTGTAGAGCAGCATCAGTGCATCACTGTTTTGTTGATTCGGATCCGTGTGCCTGTGTATGTGCTCAGGGCCGATGCCGCCCTCCTCTGCAGCACCTGCACAGCCTGAGCTTCACGCCGACCAGCCAGGGCCCGGTGCCTCCCATGCGCCCGCCTCGCCCCCCTCGTCCCTGCTCGCCCCTGTGCCCTCCCCCTCCCCGGAGCGACCCGCCTTCTCCGTATACCACACGCGTGCCGCGGGCCCCACCGCTGCGGCAGCCAGCAGCGCCGCAGCCTTGCCGGTCAGCTCCACCGGGCGCGTCCGGGGCGCCAGCGACGCTGCCGTGAGCGGCACGAGGGGCAGCGGCCCTGCAGTGCCTGCAGCCGGAGCGGGCGGTGTGCTGCAGCACGGGGCCCGGAGCGGTGCTGTGCATGCCAGTGGTCCCGGCATGGCTGGCGGGGGTTTCAGCCCGGGTCTGCTGGGCTCGTTGCTGGATCAAGCCGTGGGCGGGATGCTGTTTGCCGCGGACACGCCGCTGAGCTTCTTGGGCTCCGCGGGCGGCAGCAGCCGCAGCGCCAGTGCCGCGTCATCCAGCCAGCCCAGCCCCAGCGCCAACCCGCCGCGCCCTCCTCGGGGCAGCGGCTCCGGAACCGCGGCCAGCATGGCACAGACTGGTTTCGGTGGTCTCGGAGGGCGGCCCACCGCGTATTACCTGGCAGGGGAGCTGCCTGGTGGCAGCGGCGGTGCCTCTCCGCTGCGCATGTCCGCAGAGATGGACAAGTGAGTGGGTTAGTACACTGGATGATGGCTCTAGCCTGCTGCCTCCATGCACATGCCTGACAGGGACGCCAAGCCGCGGCTTACTGCTCAAGTGCTGTGGATTTGGGATGCAACCGCCTTGTGCATGCGTGTGCTGGTTGGTCCGTCTTGACCCCCCTCTTCCTACGCTACTTGTCTACCACTAACCTGTCGACGTGCTCCCTGCAGGCCCCCCACTGCGGCTGTGCTGCAGCACCTTAGCAGCATGATGGCACAGACTGTCGGCGACCTGTTTGCGGACAGTCCCGCAGCCTCCCTGGACCGTACAGCGCTGCTGCCAGCAGGCCACAGCCTCTCGGCTGCATCCAACTCAGTGGCCAGCAGCTGGGCCGGCAGCGCCGGGGGCAACAGCGCGCCGGATTCGCCGATCCCGCGTCGTGACGCCGATACACCACCCAGGCGATCACAATTGTCCCCATTATCAACATCGTCTGCAGCTGTATCCCCGGCTGTTGCAATGGCAGGTGCAGCCGCTGGAACAGCCATGATTGATTTAGGCTGGCCCGCTTCGGCCGCTGCTGCTGCCGACACCGCCGCTGCTGCTGCTGCCGCCACTGCTGCTGCTGTGGCTGCAACAGCGCCAGTCGTGTCATCGCGTGGGATGGCTTCAGCGGCGGGCGCATCTCGTCTGAGCGTATCAGTCAATGGTGCTGCTCGCGCAAGCGCAGTGGCGTATGCTGCTGTAGAGCTCAACGCACCCTCTGTGCCATCCTCACGATCCGCACACACGTCTGATGCACAACCAGTGGTGGCACAGCAGCCCGGCTCTGGTGTGGCAGCAAGCCATGGGGCTGCAGCTGGGTCAGACTTGTCAGCAGCACCCACAGTGGTGGATGAAGCACCGGCAGTGGTGGTTGCAGCAGACCTGGGCATGAGCATGAGCGGAGAGCTTATGCGTATCAGCAGTGTTGCCGCTGGTGTCGGTATCGGTGCAGGTGACGATGCATTCACGGCCGTCACTGTCAATGATGCCAACCAAGAGGTTGATGTCAGCACCGACGTTGGTGACGACGACGATGATGCGGTCGCCCATGCAGCTGGTGCGAGCAACAGCGCTGGTGTTATGGCCGATGCCGCACCAGCAGGCGCGCCTCCTACGGTTGCAACGAGCACGGCCACCAGCAGGGCATATGCGGGTGTGGGTGCGGCTGGCGAGGTGCCTGCAGCATCAGCAGGCAGTGCGCACAGCAGCAGCACTGTCAGTATTGCGGAGGAGGAATATTCCGTCGAGTTTACTACTGAGGATGAGGCAGGGGAGCAACCTATCATGGCGCAAGGTGCTGGAGGGATCAGGTCCGCAACGCCGTTGGTGGATGGCACAGTGTCCCCTCACAGCGGTTCATCCCAATCACCGTCGGACGGCGGCCACATGTGGGGAGGCGATTTGGGTCGCAGTGGCGGTGGCACACATGGCAGCAGCGCCTCCCACGTTGCGTCTGCTGGGGCCAACTTGGTTGGCGTGGCGGCGGCTGATGCAGCTGATGCAGACGATACAGCGAACACGCCTGCGCCTGATGATGGTACACGGCAGCAGGTACAGCACGGCGGGGACGAGGACACAGCTGTACCGTTTGTACTGCTCATGGAGGACCAGCTGCTGTCAGCAGCTGCCATGATGATGGGCGCAGACGTGCTGAGCGGACCACCGCCCACGGTCATCGACCCGGGTCTGTTCATGCGGCGTACGCCACCCTCGTGCGTCATCACGGAGCTCAGCGACAGCAGCGAGGACGATGCTGCGGGCGGATTTAGCGCAGCAAAGGACAGCCCGGATGCACCCTTGCAGCAGGACGCAGCCGCTGCACAACCGGAAAGCGGGATGGATGACAGCAACGGCGGTGACGCAAACGGCAGCGCGCATGCCGTGGCAGGTGTGGACGGCAGCGCGACACCACACACCCCTGCGCCTGTGGCAGTAGCGCCGGCCATTGCAGCTTCTGCCTCAGGCGGCGGCAGCGCTCCTGCCAACACACAACGTGTTCCTGGCTTACAGGAGGCGGCCGCTAGCGGCGGCGGCAGCGGCAGGACCCCTCGTGGGTCGGCAGCAGCTGCAGCTGCACTGCTGCCGGAGGATGGCGGCACCACCCGCGGGGCCAACACAGCCCGCCCCTCTCCCGCTTCGCTGTCCGATACGCAGCCGCCCACGTCAACGCCCCAGAACCAAATCCCTTCCTCCCGGCTAGGCTCTCACTCCCAGCCTCGGCCGGCACCTTCCCACCACCCACACCAACACAGGCCGTCCAGGCTCCAAACAGCCTCCTCTGGTGCGCCAGCAAAGTACGAGGATGCGCCGCCCTGGGTGATTGACGCTGCCAGCCCCCGCGGCACCTCACCCCGCGCGACCTTGGTGTCCCCTGGCGCTGGCGCTGGCGTGGGTGCTAGCACCTTCAGTGCTGCTTTGGACGGCTCTGCAGCGTTCGCATCAGGGACAGCCGCGTCGGTGGTATCAGCGGCAGCTAGCGCTGGAGCCGGCAGCAGCGTGGGTCGGGCCGCGTTGGCTGCACCAAGCCCCAGGAACCCTGGGCTGCCGCGGCCGCCGCCGCCGCCGCTGCAGCCGTCCACCTCCAGTGGTAGCCTCAGCGGCACCCTCAGCGTGCCGTTTTCTGGTGGGAAACCTCCCACACCGTCAGGCAGCGGTGCCGGCAGCACTAGCGTGGGTAGCGGCGGCGGCGGCACGCCATTCACTTCTGTGGGGGGCAGCCGCCCTGTGAACCTGGGCGCTGCGAACCCATCGCGTTCAGCTGGCCAGCTGGGGCAGTCGTCGGGGCCGGCGGCAGCTGTACCGCAGGCCTTGCTGCTGTCCGGCTCGCTCGCCTCATTGCCCTCTTCTGGGGAAAGCAGTGGCAGCGGCTTGCGGGGCCGAGCGCTGGCACCAGGCACCATCAGCAGTGGCGGCGGTGCAACCAGCAGCGGTGGAAGCAGCCCCGTGCGCCGCCCGCGCAAGCGTGCGCTCTTTGCTGATGCTGAGGATGCGACCGGTCCGTTAACCTCCGACAGTGCTGGGCTGACAGCCGCAACCGGCGGTGGTGGCCATGGCAGTGAGGCTCACGGCGTGTCAGCAGCTGAGCAGGCCACGCCCGGCGCACAGGCTCAGGTGAAGGAGCAGGTAAAGGGGGCAGGGCTCCCAGCAAGACAGACAAAATGACATGTACATTTCCCGTCCACGACTGGCCTGCGAGGCCACCAAGTTCTCATTCAACATATCATGCAGCTGGCGGCACTGGGCTGTACGCACGCTATTGAGGTGTGGGGTGTATGAGCTTGTCGGCTGTGCAGAAGGGGCACAAGCTCAAGGTTAGAAGCTGGGTGCGCACGGTACACTCAAGAAGCTGCTTGCGTGCATGCCTTGCAGGCGGCGGGCTCAGGTGCAGACCACACACAACCTGGGGTGCAGCCTGGTGTCTCATCGGCCGCTACCGCTACCCCCGCCCTCACACTACCACCACCACCGGGAGAGCCGCAGCTGAACCCGCTTGGGCATCAGCAGCGCTCCCAGCAGGCGCCAGCAGCACTCGTGGGCCACGCTACCGCAGCGCCGCCGTCAACAGGGCAGCAGCAGCAGCTGCAGCCAGGTCACCGCGCAGGTCCAGCCCTGGCGGCGGCGCCGCCCAGCGGCGGTTTGAGCCGCCAGAGCTCCTTTGCCATGGACGCTGCACTGGCGGCGGAGGTGGCTGAGATGCAGCAGCAGTACGGTTTCGATGGGCGCATCGGTGCCGCTGATGAGGAGCCTAATGAGGAGTCGAGCGCTGGTCCTGGCGGCATGCGTCTGAGGAACAGCGGTACGCCTGGTGTACTGCAGCTGCAGCGTTCAGACTCCTTGCAGTCCGCTGAGGCGATGGTCATGCGTCTGCCCAGCCCCAAGCTTGTACTGGATGTACCGCCTGACCTGAAGGACCACCCCGGCATGCAGCGCATCGCTAGCGGCCTGGCCCTGCGCCGTAGCGGCAGCATCACCTGCATCGGTGCTGCGGACCTGAACGACATGCCGTTGAGCGTGTCTGGCCCGAACAGTGCTGCTGCTGGTCGTGCTGCTGTCCTTTCAATGCCAGCACCAGTGCCGGCTGTCGGCTCGCCAGGAGGGGTCGTCACATCCGCTGCTGATGGTGCTCGTGCCAGCGGTGGCGCTAGTGGTAGGCCCAGGCAGGCATTCCATGCCCCAGCTCAGGCCGATGAGCGAGCAGCGCTACCAACGCTTCAGTCCGTGTACCAGCAGTACGCTGACAGCTTGGCGCTAGAGCTAATGGGCAGCTCCGATGCCGAGGCGTACCACGATGATGAGTCCGACGGTGGCCCGCGCGCTGCAGGGAAGCGTGGCGGCGAGCTTGCCGATGGGAGTGAGCTGCAGCGTCGTGCCAATAGCGGCGGGCTGATGGTGGGTACTGGCGCCAGCCCCAACGCTGCTGCCAGCGCACGCCAGCTGGTGCGGTCGCAGAGCCTGGCGAGCGCGGTCAGCGGCAGCATCTCCCGGCTGAGTAGCATCAGCAGCAGTGATGCAGATGGAACGCTCCCTGGAGTGATCACTGGCTACAGTGCCGGCGTGACCTCTGCAGCGCAGCAGCTGCAGCAGCAGCAGCAGGCCGGAGACGGGCAGCTGCAGTCGCTGCGTTCACTGCGTTCTGCAGAAGTGCTCTTTGCGCAAGTGCCCAGCTCCAGCCTGAAGCTGGTTCTGGAGCCGCCACAGGGGCTGTTGGACGAGCTCCGAGACCACCCCGTCCTGCAGCGCGTTGCCAGCATGCCCAGCAGCAGCAGGCGTGAGAGCGTCACCACCCCCACCGCAAGCTCCCTTGCCACTGCAGCCGCCACGCTTTCCCCGCTAGAAGTCGAAGCTGCTGCTGGACCCAGCCTGCCTGACAGCCCCTTAGCAGTGGGGCACGCGCACAAAGGCGCACCTGCGGCAGCACAGGCGAATGCAGCGCCGGTGGTGAGGTCTGGCGTGGGGGCTGCAGAGGGGCATGGCGCTGTGCCCTGGCCGGACAATCCTTTGGCGGATGCCTCCAAGACAGCAGCCAGTGATGGAATGCAACCCACTCTGCATCAACCATCACACGCACAGCCGGAGGTGCAGGTGCAAAGGATGCAGCGGACGGAGGCCGATGAACCATTGTGGTTGGACGCATTGGCATCTGGTGCTGGGCGCGTTCCTGGGTCATCAGCTGCGGTACATGCAAAAGCAACCATCCATATCGCTGACCGCCCGGATGCTGGCAGCAACCCTGTTCCGAGGCGAGCTGCGGTGCACATTGCGGTGACATCGCCCATCGGCCCGCAGCGCCGCGCGGGTGCCGTGAACAGCACCAGCGGGGGCGGCGCCAGTGGTGCCGGCGGCGACAGCAAGGCCACCGCCAGCGATGCAAGCGCTGGTGCGGTGCTCAACATCGCAAGCACCAATGCAGCCTCCACGGCACCGCTTGGCAGGAATGAATTAATGCCTGCAGCTGCAGCTGTGTCAGTGAAGGCTGATGGTCCGCTCAACACCGTTGGCGTCTCTGTCGCCGCCGCTGCTGCCGCCGCTGCCACGGTTGTGGCGGTCGCTGCTGGCGCCGGCGCTGTCGGGCTCACTGCGCTGGACCCTCCCAGGAGCACAGCGCCAGCCCCAGCGCTCCTCCGGCAGCAGCAGCAGCAGCAGCTACAGCCGCCCTCAGCCACACCGCCACTGCTCGGCGCACAGCATCCTGCGCCTCCCACGCTGGGCGGCGCTGGCCTGGCTGCCGTGGCCGGCGGGCTGCCTGGTGGCCGGCCTGCTGGTGGCTATGACCACAAGGCGATGCTTGCGGATGAGCTGGATGAGGGGGAGGAGGAGGAGGAGGAGGAGGCTGTGGTCAGCATGCTGCGCCGCAAGGTGGAGTCATGCATGGCGCATCTCAGGTGAGGCCCATTCCTGGAACCCAACCCCTAACCCCTAGCCCCGAACCCCTAACCCCTCGCCCAAGGTTTGCCTGTCCACCGCTCACCTTTGGGCACACTCAGCCAGGTTGTCGTTGGGCCTGTCGGGGAAGCCAGCAGGCTGCCAGGACACAGCGCAGTGTGCACTGACTGTTGCACGTTCAGTGGTCGCATCTCGCCACGCGCCTGCCTGTAAATGCCGGTATGTAATCAAGTCGCATGTTTTTGGGTAGACAGAGCATTTGCGTGCTGGTGCAGTCGTTTAACTGCGGGCTGCATGCCCACATGCCTCCGTGCTGCCGAGCCATTACCGCTCTGTCATGTGTGAGTGGAGAGGTGGTCTGCAACAGCCGCGCCACAAACGGCCGTGCTGGCAGTGGGATATCGTTGTGCACATGCTGGCTACGCTGCTGGGTGGTGTTGAGAACCGGGTGCACTGAGCTGGTGCAGTGGTGTGTGTGGTGTGTTGCATCCTGGCTGTGTCACTGTGCAGGACCTGGGAGGCCGACCTCAACCTCAAGGAGCTGGGGGAGCAGTAAAGATACAATAATGCTAACGAATCACACACCTCAGGGCACACCATGTTGTCTACACTCCATGGAAGGAGCTAGGGTCAGTGCTGTGACGATGCTGACGCTTTGCAGCTGCGTAGGCGGCACATTCGGCTGCAACCCGGCTGAGGCTCAGGAGTAGTCCGCCCCCCCCCACACACATACCACCACCACTACCACCCACACGCCAGCCCTCTGGACCATGCTTACTCGTATGATGATGCATTTACCACCATTCCTGTTCAGATTAGGTTGGACCCCTTCCGTGAGCGAGACAGATGAGGATACGCAGACAAGTACAGCCATAAGGCTCAGATACGGGACAACGGCTCAATAGGAGCGGCCGTATAAGGCATGCTCAGTGAATCGTCATATGTCAATCAACTCAGTTAAGGAGTGTGCGTGAGGGACACGGGAGCTTACGCCTGACTAGTGGCTCCTGCTTAGTGGCATGCTATGTAGAGACTTGCACCCATTCATTTTGGTCGTGTTTTACATGTGCACACACCACCAGCTTGAAGTCTTAAAGCCTTAAAGCCTTTAAGCTGTAATGCTTCTCAATGTCTTTACTGGACTGTGCTGCACCTTTCTTTCCACTCACCTCATGCACCTATCTACCATGTGCGCGCCTCCCCTGCCCCGCAAATGTGCCACGCAATCTTTGGGGTCTTTGGGGCCAGGTACTATGGGCTCGCTGCCTTATATCGTACAGTGAGCCATGGTGCTGTCCTTGCATGCCACAATGGCATATGCCTATGTGAGTCTTATAGGGTTTTTCGTCGCTGGGTGCTGTGCGTCTGGTGTCCCTGTCGGGCCGCTTCGATGCTGGCTCGGCAGTAATCTGTGTGGTGTACTGGCGTCTCATCCTCTTGCATGGGGTTTGCAAGTTTCGTAGCAGCTCGCTTGTGTTGCATGCTGCACGTATAACAGTGCAGCATTCTTATGAACGCACCTGCAATGCAAATGAAGAGTGAGTGCGCATGCACGCCCCCGCCTGTTGCTGGCAACACGCCTGCAGGTACAAGGCGGAACCGTGGCGTCCATGTAACGTGTGTCTTGTCGTGTGTCTCTTTGTCGTGCCATACGCGGCCACAGCATCATGCATGCACACTGCACTGCTGGCATGAACATCATGAGAGACCAGCAGCTTGCGCCAGTGACGCCAACCATTTGCAAGTTGCAACAGCAGCAGTACTGAGTGTGAGGCCCGCCCGCTTCCGCCCACGGATTGGCTGCATCTTCAACACGCAAGGGTGGTGCTGCAAGATGGCAGTGTGCATTGACTGCTGTGCACGCACAAGCGCAAGAGGCAGCCAATTGCACGTGGCCATGCGCACGATCGGCATGCCCTCGCAACGTGATGCTGGGGGCGAGCAGGGGGCGAGGGGCATTTGCATACCTTCACAAGACCTGACAAGGTAACTGTCATTTTGTCAAGTACCATTTGAGGCTGACCAGTCTGAACACGCACTTTGCTGCTCTGCCCGAGGGTTGCACCGCACATTCACACCTTCACCGTGTTCATTCATGGCGCTACCTGACCCTAAAGCCAAGCGCTATGACCGGCAAATCCGTATATGGGGTGCACACGGGCAGGCACGGCTGGAGTCGTGCAGGATAGCGCTCCTGAATTGCGGCCCTACTGGGTCAGAAACGCTCAAGAACCTCGTGCTGGGTGGCATTGGATCGTTCACAATCGTTGATGAGCGCAAGGTTACAGCCAGCGATCTGGGGAATAATTTCTTCGTGGACGCCAGCTCTCTGGGCGACCTGAGGGCCAAGGTGGTGACGGAGCTGCTGCAGGAGCTCAACGAGAGCGTGGCGGGTTCGTACGTGGACGAGGCGCCCGAGGTGCTGGTGGAGCACAACCCCGGCTTCTTCCAGGAGTTCGACCTGGTCATCGCCACACAGGTATTGCCTAGACCGTTCGTGTGCCAGTGCATGTGTTTCGCATTTGACACAGCATGGATTGTCACAAGCAGATCGTTGCCACGCGAGGGCATTTTAAACCTGGCTCAGGTAATCCTGCCAGGTCCATTGGTTATGTGGTGCTTTACACTGGTTTTGTTTGTCCTGAGTGTATGCAGATGCGCGAGCAGGACGTGTTGGCGCTGGAGCGTGTGTGCAGGGGCCACGGCGTGAAGCTGCTGGTCGTGCGCTCGTATGGCCTCGCAGGATACCTCAGGGTGGGTGAGCGCCCTTGCAGCTCCTGCTGTGACTTTGCTATATTCAACACCCAGTGAGCACTCTCGCCTCAGCCTGTGCATTTTCGTCCATCACCTGGGACTGGGCAAACGTCAGCCAGGCACGTGCAGTCACGAGTACACCGCGGTTCATGTGAGTTTTGCTGTTGCTGCGCGTTGCATATGTCTGCGACTCAGATCAGCATGGGGCAGCACCGGATCATCGAGTCAAAGCCCGAGTCTGGGCTTGATGACCTGAGGTGAGTTAGGGCATGCAGGTGTCACACGCTGTCAGTGCCTGGGCGCTTGTGTAACAACGCCAGTCTGCTGCTGATTGCCTGCCGCAATTGGCACTCATGAATGCGACGACTGCGTGAAGCACAACAGCTGCACATGGATTTGTGCTTGAACTCTGCCTGGCATTGCTGTGATACACCGCCATGTGCCAATCCACCCCTCAACATGCAACGACCAGCATTTCGGTAGACACAGCATGAGGTGGGGCATACCACAGCATGTGGTGGTGACACAGCATACAGCGGATACCACAGATGCGGCGATCATGCAGCATGAGGGTGTGGATACGCCAAAGCCTGCTGGGCGATGGCGGGGGCGGGGGCAGGGCGATCTGCCATACCGCAGACTGTGTCACGTCATGCATCGCAACCTGAGCAGTCTCTCTGCCCAATCAGTGCACTGCTCAAAAATGCAAAGGGCGATTGAATCTCGGAGAACGGCGATAATCAGCAAATGCCTCGACTTGTCACGACGCTAATCTGATGTCCTGCAGCGCATCTGCCATGTTTTTGGCATTTGCATTGAGTGTGCTGCGCGTGTGCGCGTGTTTGTGCAGGCTGCATCAGCCCTGGCCTGAGCTTGCGCAGTACGCCGCTTCGATCGACCTCACACAGTTGGACGACATTACGCACAGACACACGCCATACGGTGGGTACGGTGGCCCGTACTGTATATAGTGCAGGGACACAGCATGCCGTGCTGCTGCTGCTGCTTGGTGTTACATCCACGTGCACAGCGTTGCCACCAGCACGCATGCATGCCAGGATTTGTGACGGTGTGCGTGTGCATGCTGATGGGCTGGGGCTTGCACTGCTCAATACTGTCACTGTTGGAGCAACAGAAAACATTGTAGCATGCATCATGCGATGTTGCCTCGGGAAGGGGAGTTGCACAGCAGCCACACGCACAGCACATATCCCTGACTCCCTGAGCACTAAACCACCATAGAGGCGCCGGTGTGTGCACCCTTCAATGCGTGAGACGACTACGCATCTGTAACCGCGTCCCGTTCGCCCTGCCCTCCCCCCGCCCCCCCCACTCCCACCCACCCACCCACCCTCTCTGCCCCTCCTGTCACAGCTGTCCTGCTGCTGCAAGCCGCTGCGGCGTGGCGTGCGCGTGCGGGGTGTCAGGGCGGCTCCGCGGTGCCTTCCAGTGCCAAGGAGCGAGCGGAGTTCAAGGAGATGCTGGGGGCCATGCGGCGCACCATCGATGGCGTGCCCGAGCCGGTGAGAGCGGTTGTGCGATGAGTGGCCGGGCTGGGGTAGGGGTATGGGAGGGGGGGGAGAGGGGGCAGTTGACGCCATTGCGTGAAACGGAATCGCATGGAGAGTGTTTGGGAGGCCGTTGGGGCTTGCTCAAGGCGGTGCAAGCTGGACGGATGGCGTTCAGCCTCGCTGCACGCTGTGTGTGCCGGTGGTGTGCACTGTGCAGTGAGCGCTGTGAGGGGAGCGTGCAGGGCAGGTCTGTGCAAGACAGTGCAGGTGCATGTTGGCGTCATGGGGTGTGGTTGTGGCCTTTGGGGCTTTGGGGGCTGCGTGTGCAGCGCATTGGGCATAGGGTCTCTCGAGACATATCATGGTTCATGGCTCATTAAGTGCGGAGGGCGACAAATAGAAAAGCAGTGAGAGGTTGCACGGTGTGCGCCGTTGTGACTGCCATGCGTGCATGCATGCTGCCCTGCTTATCCGGAGTCCTTCTGCATGGCCCGATCATTGAGCGGATACGCGCTGTGACCCCTCACCTGCATGCCCTCATATGGACGCGTGGTGCACACTGACAGGCGGAGAACTTTGACGAGGCGCTGAAGGCAGCCTTCCACGTCTGGAAGCCGTACGAGATACGTGAGTGGGTTGGGCATGTCGGCAGACACGCATGCTTTCAGCAGCATTAGGCCAGGCCTGCGATCGTGAGCATTGCAGGGTGGATGGGTGGAGGGGTGCTTCAGGCGGAATGCAGGAGGGAGCAGGAAGGTCTACGGATGCTTTCACCTGCACGGTGCAGGACCCAGGTTATCAAACCCAGTCATTTCATTTACGCACCCCTGGTTGCCTCCCGCCCATCGGCCTGCATTCAAGCCTCAGTGCTGACCTCCTTGCTCAGTTGCTCTGCCTTCTGGCTCGGCTGCAACGCCCGGAGAGCATGCATGCATGCATTGCTCAGCAACCCCCACCCCCCTCACCCCCTCTCGCTGCTTCTCCCACTTGGTCTGCAGCGTCAGAGGTGCGCGCGTTGATGGAGGACGAGTGCGCACGGCAGCTGTCGGCAGACAGCGACGACTTCTGGATCCTCGTCGCGGCTCTGCGGGAGTTTGTGGTGAGCCACTCAGCATCGCACCTGCTGACAGCCGCTGCCATGTCCTTGCTGAGCACCTGAGCACGCTCAGGCCACTCACCGTAGCAGCAGAACGCCCTGGCTGCCTGGCTGTACTAATGAACACACACTCAATTGGACCGTTTGCATTACATACACTAATTAGGCAATCAGTCCAGCGGCGTGAAGCGAGTGGTCGGTATGCTCGTGGCAGCAGCGTGATGTCTGTGCGCAACATGCGTGCATCATCATCTCGTCTGTGCACCACTCTGCCGTGTGGGTGCGTGGCACCCTCTCACGGGCATCCTGCCCATACCTCTTGACACCTGCCCCCTGCCACTACCCCCACAGAGTCACGAGGGCCAAGGCTGCTTACCCCTAGAAGGGTCCATCCCCGACATGACCGCAACAACAGAGTGAGCTCAGGGTCCGCATGCTCTTATGCGTCGCGAACTGCTGCTGATAAATTGATAATGCAGATGCATAGCTGCTGAACGCCTAGGGCACGGCAGCACACTGGGCCATAGGCCTCATGTTGTGTGATGTGTGCGTGGCTGATGGGGTGGCGGCAACCTGACTGGCATGCTGCAAGTGGTGTCCTCCTGGCCTCTTCCAGCTGCATGCGCGAGCGACTGGCTGGAGTGCTGCGATGTACTGCCGTGTACTGCAGGCTGTACTTGCGGCTGCAGCAGCTGTACCGCGAGCGCGCTGAGCGCGACGTGAGCGCTGTGGAGGCGCACGTGCGGGCGCTGCTGGCGAGCGTGGGCCGCCAGCAGGACGCCATCTGCCGCGACACGATCAAGCTCTACTGCAAGAACGCGCGCTGCCTGCGGGTCGTGCGGTGAGTCACAGCCACAGCCGTCACTCGCCTGAGTGTTTGATTGAGCCGATGGAGCCGTACAGTGGCTGATGAGTCAATCGAGGTGCGGAGTGACAGCAAGGCGCCAAGTCACAAACGGCTTCCTGACTGCTGTAATGGCACCTGTGCGCCTGCGGCGCTGTGTGTTACCACGTACCATAGCTGTGCCCCCTTGCTGCGCCATCCCTGTTGCGTGCTTGCTTCTCACCCTGCGTCATCCACTCATTATGCATGCGCTGGCGTGGGGATCGTTGGGCAGGCATCCAGGTAGGCATTTGCATGCTTGTTTCCTCGCACGGATACCAGTGCTGGTCGGTGCTGATGTTTGTGTGTTTCACCCGTGGCTTGTGCGCTGGACTGTGCGTCATGCCATGTCATGCCGTGCGCAGGTATCGCCCGCTGGCTGAGGAGTTGGCGCACAGCGTGCGTGACGCGCAGATGCTCAAGGCGGCGCTGGCGGCCGCCGCAGAGGGCGGCGGAGGCGGCGCATCAGGTGCGCCGATGGTGGTGGTGGAGGTCCCCAAGGGAGCAGGTGGCGATGTACGATGCGGCATGCATTGTCACGTGTCACATGTGTGTTGCACCCAGCAGCTCTGCGCCCAAGCCGGCTCGAGGCATGCATGCGGAACGCACCAGCGGCGCATCCGTTGGCTGCGTGCTGCTGCTACGTCACACAGTTTCTAGCGTCAGGGTGCAGCGAGCACCCGTGTGGGTGAGACGACACAGCAATAAAGCAGAACATGAACACAGCAGCAGCTCAGGAACATGTGTTTGGTACGTGCGCTGCATGTGATGATCAGGCCAGCCGATGATGACCTGGCGTGTTGTGCGCTGTGCGCCTGTTCCACCTGCATTGTGATCTACCCAGGGGTCTACTGGTTGGCGATGTACACCCTCTTGTAGTCGTCATGTGTGTCATGTACTAGTGTGTCATGTACTGGTGTGTGATGTACTAGTGTGTCATGTACTGGTGTGTGATGTACTAGTGTGTCATGTACTGGTGTGTGATGTACTAGTGTGTCATGTACTGGTGTGTGATGTACTGGTGTGTTACACTGATTGTGTCTGGTGGTACGTCGGCCTTGTTTCGCTGGCGCTGCTGCCTCAGCAGGTCCCAACACCGCGCTGGGCGCCGCAGCCGCGCTGTACGTGTTGCTGCGCGCCGCCGACCGCTTCTACGCGCAGCACGGCCGCTACCCCGGCACCGCCACAGCGGCCGCCTCGCCGCAGTCTCTGGCAGACAGCAGCAGCGGCGCGCTGATGGAGGACCACGACCTGCCCGCCCTCAAGACCGCGGCCGCGCACGTACGTGTTTGTGTTACCGCATGCCTGTCACCCACCAGTCATCATCATCACCGTCTGCACCCCGGTCTAGCGTGCGGTGCATGGCGTGGTGGTGGGTGGGGCCAAGCTGGCGGCACGCGTGGGTGCATGGACGGATGGGTCGGGGATGGCCTAGCCCAGCAGGCCGCCAAACCAAGCCCCCCTCCGACTGTCATGCGGTTGATGTCATGTGTGAACAAGTAAACGCTCACATGCACAGGTGCCAGGCTCACGGAATGGCATCCGCATGTCTGCGGTGCAACGCGTACCACATGAGCGTGGTGTTTAGTGAATTGTGAGCTTTTTCGCACGCTGCTGGCGACTGTAGTCCAACTTACCAAGGCCTGGGTACCGTATGTTGACGCTGCGTGCAGGTGATTGTGTCCAGCGGCTTGGCCTCCTCCAACCCCCGCAAGTCGCCTGATGCCATCGCCGCGCTGCTGGTGCCGGAGGACTATGCGGTGGAGATGGTGCGCTACGGCGCCGGCGAGCTACACGTGGTCGCCAGCTTCATGGGGGGAGTGGCAGCGCAGGTGAGGGCGTGCGTGGTCATGGCGGGTGGGAGGTGGACCGGGTAGAGCGAGATTTGCAGGTGCAGGTTACTTCCGTGAGGCTCAGGCCCGTAATGCTGGTGGTGCAGCAGGCATGGTCGGTGCCAGCATGGCTTGGCAGCCAGCATAACTGTGCAGCATGCCATACATCTTGCATGCTACCGCTCATCAGCAACTGCATGCTGTGGAGGTTGTTGGCGGGCAGCGTACAATAATATGGTATGCTACCATACTATGTTGTCGTGTATGAAATGTGCATGACACCGCCCATTGCTTGTCACATGCCCCGTGCCTCCTTGCCATCTCTGATTGCAGCTGCACCTTGCTTTCATTATCACCCAGTGGAACCCATCACGCCCTGGTTTCTGCTTAATTACGAATCGCATTATTGTTTATTTTGCGTGCCTCTGCTGCGTAACCTGCAGGAGGCGATCAAGGTTGTGTCGCGGCAGTTTGTGCCGGTGTCCGGCACGCTCATCTACAATGCTGTCAACTGCACCGTCACTGTGCTGGACCTATGAAACCGCCAACCTGCCCGCATGCATTGCATCGCCTGCACTGCGCGGCTTGTGAACGAACAAGATTGTTACGAAAGAGGCCATCATTGCGTTGCCTCCCTCTTGCAATATGACCGCCACGCACAGCGCACGGACTCTCAGCTAATCGCTCTCCTGAGAATGTGTAATGTACAGGCGGCTTACGAGCGGGCAAGCACATCTACCGCTTTACATTGTGTGCATGGTGTGGTGCAGTTGTGATTCCTGCGTGTGCATGAACCTTTCATGACGCCGCCAAGCACTCATCACATGCACTCATGGCTCGTCGGAACCATTCTGGCAAACCTGGGCATGGCGAACAGCTTTCCGTGATGATAGGCTATGACTGGACGAGCGAGCTCTCTAAAGAGAGTTACTGCTCCGGGCCTGTATGTCTGGGTCCGGGACACGGCAAGTCTGAAGCGGCAGTAAAAGGCGAGCTCAAGCGAAAATCGTTCATGCACTCATGCACTCATCCATGCACCGTGGCCACGAAGTCGGCCGAGGCGTTGAGACATCTGCAGAGTTCACACAGTTGGGCGCACAGGCATTTTTGAGATCAAGGCCTGCCAGGAATTACAGGAATAGCAAAGCAAAGCGCATGTGTAAAGCTCCATCGGGGGCGCGACTCTCGAGAGGGAACACATCATACATCATTCATCCTCCAGAGTCCAC